>CM033792.1:7975730-8070090 GCA_019656835.1 Rhododendron ovatum | reverse complement strand
CCCCACGACCCTACCTACCCTACCTACAAGACTACTCACTCATCATCATTAAGCAAGAAACGCACGAAACTTTAATTTGAAACATGCTTCTAAATACGAAATGAACAAAAGATATGAATTAAACAAGTACCAAAGAACAACTTTATTAAAGAACGAAAATTGATACGAGTTACCGAAGTACGAAAATTTGACCGAATCGTCAAGAACTTGAAAGAAAAGAGCTCTAAAGAAAAAACGTACATCTAAGCTATAAAATAAAATTCAAAACCCTAAAAACGAAGCTAAAAGGAGTATTTATACAGAACCCCTAAGAATTCGGAATTAAAAACGTCGAACTAATTTTTTTCCCGTTGTTGCACTCAGTATCGATATAGCTGAGAGCGGTATTGATACCATCTTCTCTGGTCTGCCTCTGAACGTATCTGTATAGCTGTATAGTTGTATCGATACCGCCTCCATTAGTGGCCAATCTCGAGCGTTGCATGCACTTTTGGCATCCGACGCTCCAACGACGTCTTCCGATGCCTCACGTCTCCGCCTTGACTTCCCATGGGGACGTCCAAACCGGCCTCAAGACCTCGCAATCCAATCTTGGCGTAAAATCCGCCTTATTCTTGCGAAACTAACAAAAATACAAAAGCAAGACCAAGCACGGCATCAAGTGAAAAATGAGATAAAACGGGCCTCTAACGTGCTAACTTGCCCTACCTAAGTGCTTATATCTATGATATTGCGCGCCTATCATTAAATTATTGCATTATTGGGCTTCCCGCGGTATTTTGTGGACTGGGAAACGTACGTGAAGTTGGTACTCAATTTCGCTAAGCTGGGTCTCATTGAACTAGAAGACTTGCGATTTGTAGTTGAGCGACCTTTCGGAAAAGCTTCTTGTCATCGTTTTGGTTCTTTGCCATCCGATCCGCTAGAATTAGATCCAGTTTCACATCTTTAGATTCTGCGAACGGAGGTACAGATTTGTCCTCTGTTCCAGATGTGTTCTCTTTGTCACTAGTGTTTTCTGAAACAAGATTATTAGGTGATAATATTTCTTCCTTCTGATATTCACTAGAGTTACTTCTTCTCTCGAACACTTTCTCTTATCGTTCATCATCTCCAAGACTTGTAAATGGTTGACATAGTTATCTTTCATGGCGGATATTTGATCTGAGCGAGATTCCAAAGAAAATTTGGCGATTTTCTGGACCGAAGTTTCACCGGGGTGATATTTGGCTGGTCTAATAATTTTCTAGGCTGCTTACGTAAATTTATGTTTCAAGGAGGTGACTTCCATTCTTTGGAATGTACAAGTTTCTAGAAAATTTGGGAAGATGTAATTCTATTGTTGGACTGAGCATTGGAATGGTTAACACATTCACAATGATAATCGTCTGTGCTATGGTTTGAAGCTGCAATGAAAATTATAGAATGTTGTTTTTTTCCCTTGGCAAAAGGAATTTATTAATCTCTCAAAGGAAGATAAAGATTAAATGGACAAGAGCACAACAGCATATGTGACCCGATAGAGATCCAGAATACAAGAAAGACAAGCCGCCAACCAATACAATAAGGACGAAAGGAATTAATAGGAAAAAAAATGCCCTATCCTGAACACCGAAAGCTTCGAAACCCAAAAAAAAACACCTACTCCTACAATGGAAAGATGCAACCTGAGAAAAATAAATGCACCCAGTAAAGTTGGCTTCGCCTCGAGAGTCCCACTTGTTGGAATGAAGCCAGGAAATACAGAAGCATATGTCCAAAACAAAAACAATTACAGTAATATAAATTTGGTTATAATTAAAAAGTATTTCTCTCGAAAAAATGGGGGAGCGTACTTGTCGTGTAGCTAGTGATGCTTGGAAACGAGAAGAGATAAATGGTGCTCTGTATATTAGAGCATCCACCACGAGGAAGATAACTTTTTACATGTTACAGTGTCCACCTAGCTAAATTTGGAGTTCATTTCACTTAGTTAAAGTACCTAATTTAGAGTATTATGGGCTAGCTAAAAGTCTAATTCGTTAAAAAAGTTTAAATAATGAAATAATTTGTTGAAGGTCCACTCTTGCATGGCTAGAAGGCAACACTTTTAACATTTGCCAAATTTAGCTCATATAATAACATATCCGATGTATGCTAAAAATGCCCAACTACTAGCTAGAAATTTAATATCTCCTACTAACTCGTACTAATAATGCGAACTAAAATACCATGGGTCCATAAAATATTGCACAGTTCTAATTCAGCTTCGTGCTTACCCTGCAATATTGCATAGTTTTTTTTTTATAATCTCATTATTGTTTCGTTACTACAATTGTATTACACTCCGCTAGTGAAAGGTATCGAGATGTGTGTATGATGGACCCATTGATTCATATCTCATCAAGAATTGCTTTTGCATGTATTAAAAAAAATTGCTTTCGTATTATGATGGACCCGTTAATTCAAATTCTCGTCAATATTTGTCATCAGAATTCTGTGGTTTTGCCCCAAATTGCGCGTGGGCAACCGATCACAAGTATAAATTTATACGAAGTTAACTTTTCACTGTGTAGGTTGATCTCCACATGGGTTTTTAGACCATTTAGGTGTTTGGATTTAATTGTTTGGGTTTATCCCTTGTATTTGGACTTTTATGCCTTTAGGTGTTTGAGCTGTGTCCCATATATTTTATAGCCTGTCCATTTGGGTGTTTCTTTGGTTGGGATCTTGCCAATAAAGGGATTAGTCTTTATAACAACTTCAAAGATTAATAAAATTTCTTTTGCTGCTAAAAAAAAAAAAAAAGGAATGATGCTACCCAAGCAATTTAGATCCTATTTGTTAGCTGAATTAAATTTGGAGGATTAAAAAAGAATGGTGAATAATGGGAGGATATGGTAGAAGGAGAGATTATTCTATCCTTGGTTTGGTTGGTAGATTTTAATGATGCCAAAAGATTACAATGTTAACTTGCTTGCCCTCCAAACTAAGTTCCTTTTAGAGTTTTTTTTTCTTTTATCCCCTAAACTATGCAACTTTTCTCTACTTCGTCCTTAAACTGATAATTTGGTGATTTCATTCCCTCAACTATCTCTCCATTACCCACGTGATCCAATCAATAACGGTTTTACCCATTTGAACGGAAAATAGGCTCATGTGATAGTCACGTAGGATCCCAACCCAGGTGCTTGACCGATTTCTAGTCCTAAATTAATAGGTTGCCCCAAGTGTAGGGCTGAGACCGATGTAGCACAATACCCGGTAAGACCAGAGTCGAATCCACTAAGGACGGTAAAGTGTGTGCTGTGAAAATTCGGGTTGTTATAATTTAAATGGGCTCTTAGGTAGCCACCCCTTATCGTTTTGATTGAGATTAACTAAACTTACAAAATAATTGAACTTTTTAGATAATTAAAAGGACGTATGGTCGTAAGGTTCATAGCACTTGTAACTAGTCCGGATTAACCTGCTCTGTTGGAGTTCTTAAAAACGTTTAATTTTAGATTGAAAAAGATATCCCGCAAGATGTGAGGCCCTATAGTCGCCGTATACCCATGCGCAGCGAAGAACGAGTTTTGAACCCCCATTCTCCCGTTCACATGGGCTCCGACGATGCCCGGGTTCATCCGCGGGAAGTATTTTCCAATCTAAAATCATTTTTACATTATTTGATATAAGGAGCAGTGCCCGAACTAATCACAGTGTGCTAATCACCCTGCAACCCTACCCATACGACTACTCACTCATTATTAAACAATAAACAAAAGAAACCCTAATTTGAAACATGATTCTAAATTCGGGATAGAAAACAAACAAAAGATCTAAGTTAAATAAGAACAAACGAACAACTTTTATAAAGAACAAAAATTAAAACGAATTACCGAAGTATGAATAATTAAACGAAGCTTCAAAACTTGAAGGAAAAACTTGGAACAAAAGAATTTTTCATAAGTCCACTATAGCACTTTCCAAACCCACTAAATCCACTTCTAAATTCTATAACCCCCTAAGTCCACTAACCTATTAGTAAAGATATAATAACCCTAATTAGTCTAATATACCCCTGCTTTCAAAAAATCTTTTATCCTATTTTTTCCTTCATTCCCGTTTTTTTTTCCTTTTTTCCTCCATTCCCCTTTTTTTCTCGGATTCCTCCATTATAAAACCCATCCCTCCTACCCCCCCTACCCCCCCTTTTCCAGAAGAACAAAACCCAAACGATTTCCCATTAGAAACCACAAACGAACTTCTTTGTCGTCGCCTTCTCGGTAGTCGGTAATCTTCGTCGTCGTTGGGCTTCTTCGGCGTCAGCCCTTCTTCGTCATCGGTCTTCTCCCACGTTCGTCGGCCTCCTCCCACATTCATCGTCGGCCTTCTCCCATGTACGTCTCCGTTCACCCACGTTCGTGTCCGTCGCCTTTGATTCGCCCTCGCTTCAGTCGGAAGCCGTCACCGTCGCCGTTCTTCGCCTTCGTTTCTCCATCGCCTTCATCAGATCCTACATCGCAATCGAAAGGAAAGAAGTTATGAGATCTCCTCTTTTTTTTTATTTTTTTTTAAGTTAGAAAGGACAGAATCTCATATATAACGTTATAAGGTTATATGTTTATTTTTTGTCACACGTATTACGTTTTTTTGTGAATATTTATTTATGTGGCAAAGTAATCGAAACACATATAAGGTTCTTTGTTTGTTTTTTCATTGTAAACATATATAAGATTATTTATATGTTCTTGCATTGTAATAAAAAAGATTTCAGAAGCTCATACATGTACGGTTATCAGAAGCAAATCAATGAGGCTACTGCGCGGACCCATTCAATAAAGTATATAACGTTATATAACGTTATATATGTACAATGATGTTATATTGACATTATATATGGTTAAACCTAAACAACCAAAATCATTTTAGGTTTGCATCCTTAATATCGTTATATGTGGTCTTCTGTCATGAGTGAATGAGTATATAACGTTAAATGCGAGCTGATAAATGAGTATATAACGTAAAATGTAAGTATTTCACGTTAAATGTGAACTGATGAACGAGTATATAACGTTATATACAGTGTATCAAAAAAGGAGAATCTTCTGTCGCTCTATTGATGCCGCTGCGCGGACTAATTCAATAAAGTATATAACCTAATATAACGTTATATATGTACAATGACGTTATATTGACATTATATAAGATTAAACCTAAACAAACAAAATCATTTTAGGTTTGCATCCTTAATATCGTTATTTGTGGTCTTCTGTCATGAGTGAATGAGTATATAACGTTAAATGCGAGCTAATGAATGAGTATATAACGTAACATATACTATTTTATGTTAATATATGTACGTTCAGATGTAAACGTGGAATGTTATATGTTCTTGTATTATAATAAAAAAAAGATTTTAAAAACTCATATAACGTTAAATGCGAGCCGTTGAATGAGTATATAACGTAAAATGTAAGTATCGCACGTTAAATGAGAACTGATGAACGAGTATATAACGTTATATATGTACAATTACGTTATATACAGTGTATCAGAAAAGAAAAATCTTCTGTCGCTTTATTCCAACGTAACTGCTGGGATTTCAAACGTTGAACGGATAATGAGCTAAAAATATGGGATTTGAATGGAAAGGGTAATCTTCTCTCTCTCTCTCTCTCTCTCTCTCTCTCGTTTGGACTCTGTTTTTCATCTGGATATGGAAACAACATGAATATGAGAGATTTTATAGGAGTGAGATATATCAAATTAACAGTTTTTAAAGGTAAGGGTATTTTGGTCCTGAATTAATTTCTTTTTTAATTGAATTGGACTTAAGGCCTTACCAAAACCTAATTAGTGGACTAAAGGGGTTATGAATTTTAGAAGTGGATTTAGTAGGTTACAAATATGGTATAGTGGATTTCCCAACAATTTTTTATTTTCTTTTCTTTTCCTTCCTTTATTACTCCTAGCTGACTCTTACATATTAAGCCTTGGCCCACCATTTAGCCATTGGGCCCACCATGTACTAGAATAAATCCAAGCCCAATTCTTAATTTCTTCTTACAGTGAGAGTTTAACTCTTTGGCTCCATATTGCAATTTAGAACTTCCACTAGATTGAACTCATACGACCCAACTTCGAACATTATTCAATATTTCAATTTTTGCACTTTTTACATCGAACTCTCCAAATACCTACAACACAAAAATAAAGCATAAAACTCCAAATAATAATATAAATAGACTTAGCAATGGCAAATTAGGGAGCGCGTATGTGAACATTTACGTGCCTATCACACCTCCCAATTTACACTTTGCTAGTCCCAAGCAAAGAAAATAAAAAATATATAATTTTAACGACGCCACTTTCGCAGGACTCATGATTACACTTAGCACGTGCAACAAGCCTTTTAAACCCCTAGGCGATCTCCAGAGGACGAGTGGAGTTTCGTGAGGGTTTTCAGCAATGATCACCCACAAAACACCGTGGATCCCTTTACTTGGAACCCAAAAAGAAAATTCAATGCAACTCTTTGATACGCTAATGCCAAAAATATAGTATACGCAATAGTAGTTCTAGATGCTATCAAAACATAGAAATAAAACATGACACCCAAACTTTGCGTATGTGAGTAAGGACCTTAACCACAAGTGAATCACAACCAAGTACTCTCTCCGGACCGAGTCTCAACTTCAATTCTTTCCAAGTCATGCACTCAACAATAGAAAACGCTCGAAACAAGGTGCATTATGAACTCTCAAGGTGTGCGGGCGGAAATTATGCAATATGAAACCAAAGTACCCCGCACAGTTAGACACGAAAAGAAAGCTTTTTAAAGTAGACACATGATCTCATGAAAGGAATGTCAAGCATTAAAGACTATCTATCCATCGAACCACAACCCATTGCCCCTAAGATCAAATAGGACTTTTATTCGGTTATATTGTTAGGTAAGGAAAAGTATTTCTAGGTCAGGATAAGACATAATCAAGTGTCTGAGAATAAGCCAAAACACATAGGGCAAATAATATTGTGCGCCCTCTTTCAACTCTTTTCAACTCCGCTATATCCCTCATATTCTTCACTTTTCACACAATTCCACGATGAAACAACTTGTTTCATTCTTGCAACAAGTATATTGGTGTCTTCCTCTTTTTCTTTTTTTCTTTTTTAATTTTTTTTATTCAAATTTCGACCTTTTTTTTTTTCTTAGTATGGAAAAGAACACCGCAACTCAAGTACAACATTCTCGAATATACTTACCCTATTCTTTTCAAAAATTAATCTTCACATGATTAGCTTGTCATTCTCAAGACACAATATGGTTGGGGGGTTAACAAGAAAAAGGCTCATGCAAAAGGCACAATGTAACTTGCAAGGGATAAATTGTTTAAGAAAAAGAAACGAACCGACTCAAAATGGCAAAGATGGCCTACTATCATCTCCAAAGGGCAATACAACTATGTAACTTTCCATTCCCAAAGGAAGAAATAATAGGCATGCAATAAGTCTCAATACTTGACGACAAAGATAATGAGATCGATAACGATTAAGCTTCTTTTCCTTTCTTTTTTTTTACGACAAACGAAGAGTTTATGTGACGCCACTCCAAAGAAAGGAAAGGCACTAAAGCTCACATGGACATAAGTCTCCACTAATCTAACCATTGAAAGCACTCAAGTCACAACTCACAAGCAGTCAAGATCCAAGAAACGTGCAGTGCAAAGATGCTAAAAGTGTATGTCATAATAAATTCCTATCGCCAAGCTAGCAAAAAGAATTTATCATGTAACATAAATATTCAAGAAATACCCACAAATTATCAGCACTAGCAACCAACAAGTAGATATCGCAATCTCCAAGACTCAAGCAAACAGGATCCAATAAGTATTTTTTTAATTTTCAAATTTTTTTTGGATTTTTAAGACTCTAAGTGTGAAAAACTTACGAAAGTAGTTCCTCCCCCCAACTTGAATTATTCGATGTCCTCATTGAATGCAAAAGAATAAAAATATAGGACATAAAAGAAAAAGAAGAGAAAGGTATCACCTCAGAACAGAGAACTATGCAAGAAATAAGATAGCGAGAAGAAAACCCCCCCAACTTGAATCGAATAACCTGCAAAAAGTTAGCTTCCAAGACAGCAAAAGAAAATAACTAAAAGAAATAAACAAGATAATAAATAAAATGAAAGACAAAAAACAAAACAAAAAAAAACATCCATTTTCTTCACGCGAAAGACACGGGTACTACTTTTCTTCCTATTTCTCAAGCGAGAAACGGGTGGTTATACCAGACCAAAAAAAAATAATAATAATATGCACGAGCAGCCAAACATGGGTGATAAGCCCACAATTGTGATTATATTTGGGCTTATCTCGCTCATTTTTGGTACGCGCGCGCGCATAACTCTATATTTTTGAATGATATTGCGCGAAGGGTGCGTTTTTAGTGTTTACAGGTTCTGTTCATTAATAAGGTGGATTTAACGCCATGAGCCTATCCCATCGTGATTCGGGGACCCGTGGGGTATAATTGGAGCGATAGCGGAGTCCGGAGGAGCTGTGTCGAAACCCCGGAAAGTTTGGAGAAGTCCAGAAGAAGCTGATCAATATTTGTAGAAAATGAAGTTCTACCGGTAGGAGATCAATGCCTACTGGTATAATCCCACTCCTACCGGTAGGAGGGCCTGCTCTACTGGTCCAACGCCTGATCAGAAAGTTCACAAATTTGCACCATTCAAGTTCCACCGGTAGGAGATCAATGCCTACTGGTAGGAAGCCAGATTGTTCAGTGTCCCCCTTTTTTGGCTCGAAACCGTTCTACCGGTAGGAGATCAATGCCTACCGGTAGGAATCCCTAGATTCTGCAGTTTCTATTTTCTTTTTCTTTTTCTTTTGTAACTTTAAAGGGGTGCTATAAATACCCTTTTGCACGTTTTTAGGGTTATGTTATGTTATTTGGACATCAGCTCTTTCTCTCTCTACCGCCTCTTCTCACCAACTCTTTTCTTCCTCATTAATGGAGCATTGATTGGGGAATTTGGAGAGTGATTGCTTTCTTTAATGTTGTAAGTTCAATCGGGATCCCTAGTAATCTAGTTTTTATTTCTGTTTTCAGCATGATTTCGTGTTCTCTCATTCGAATCCTAATCTATAACACTTCTTCTTTCATTATGTGTGAGTAGTGTAGCAAGACTAGGTTATGGGATAATTAACATCCCGTAACCAGGGGTGTAGCTCGTTCTCCTCTCGAGAACTCTTGTTTTCCAGCTTAAACATGGCAATGACCTATTTTATGAAACAAAACTTTGAGGTGTTACTCTCTTGGATCAAATGTAGGCAAGGGTTAATCCTATTGCCACATTTGATACCTAGAGCTATGTCCCTCCTCGTGTTTGTCTAAATGCTCAAAAAGGACCCCAGACATGTTTAACACTTTCGTTAAAAAGAGAAGAATCGATTTTATCCTTGCGTTATGGTTTTTAGTTATCCCTAAACCGAGCCTTTAGTTTAATCTTCAGTCAAAAAGTCGTAGTTAGGTTAAGTAGCCAGTTAACCAAATCTTTCAAGTTGGCCGTCTAAATGCCAAAGATCGGTTGGCGGTCCTAACGCTAAAACTCTCTTCAAGCTAATCTCTGAGACAAGTTATGGATGCACTCCCTGAGGATTCGACCCCGGACTTCTGGGTATTATTATTATGCTTTCAACCGACCTAGCCCTACGCTTGGGGCATTCTGTAGGGGGATGAAAACGATTGATACTTCGAATCAACTGGATCGCAACGGCTTATTCGTGCCTCTTCACCGGAACCCTAACTCGTCGTCTGAACCCTAATCTGCAAAATAGACAGGGGGTGAGTGCACCTTTGCCTCTCGTGGCAAAGGCCCTCCGATGCCTTTGTTAGTATCACGTACTAACAATTAAACCCTAATTATCAGTAGGAAAGCAATAATAATGCAATGTATTGCGTACCTTTCACCTCTAGGTTTACCTCGTATTTATAGATTTATGGATGCTTGCTGTCCAAGCATCCTTGTTGCCATAGGATTCCTAACTCGTATAGGAAACCCAGGATATCAAGGAGTCTCGTTTCCTTTATCAATTTATGGAAAAGAGTCCTTTTTAGGATTCTTTTCCATTAAGAGCCGATCATCCCATATTTGTTGGGTATCTTCCTCAGATCCTATAATCTTGGGATCCTATTCCTTTACGGAACATGACTACTCTGGAATCTTTCAAAGTATTCCCTCTGCTCCTACTCTCGACTGGAGTTCCATCTTTGCTCGGCCATCTGATGGCCGAACAGACGGCTTGGACCAGTTACCTCACATGTAACTGGTCCTTGAGCCCATACATCCTTCCTGGACCATTGGCTTCTCATGTCACTGGTCCATATTGCCGAACACTTGTTTAGCACGATGACTGTCCTGTCTATATTCAAACTGTGGTCCCACGTACCATTTATTCGGATATCGATTGCATTGCTTTCAATCCGTGATAACTCGTATCACGTGCTAGGTTCTTTATATCATCTGTTCGGCTGTATCATAACCGAACAGTCTGCTTATAGCCATGACTTCTCATATCACTGGTCCATATTGCTATTCGCCGAACTGCCCGGCGGTAAGTCCTGTCGTACTTACCGCGCGCTTCCAAACGTCACGTGTTCGGCAACTAAATGTATGTGCTCGGGAATACCTCCCTACAATTGCTCCCCAGCTTCATGTATTTGCCACTGTTCGGGGGCATTATATGATGCTTAGAAACAGAATTCTTTCTAGACCAAACTCTTTTGATCCCAACCAGTTATAATTTCAATATTTCATTGATGCCTTTTTGTTGCCTCTGTCATTATACCATCTCGAGGTAATAACTCCACGTGGCACATTTCATATGCCTATCATTAACTTCGAACTGACGTTCTATGAAACGGCGTCAGAACGGTTTTTGCTTTCCGTTACTTTTTCCTGTAACGGCGTGAGAGGAGACGTTTCGTCTCCGTCTCGTACCCTTAAACCCCAGAAAGGTCTTTGTTTGGGTTTTTATTAGGAAAAACTTAAACGTGCTCCCTCTCTCTCTAGAAACCAGGCGAAAGCTTCCCGCTATCCGCCATTGCCGCCACCTGCAAATTCAATTGCACTCCAGGGAATCGTCACATTATTTCTTGTAAGATTCTCGTTCTTGCTCCATTTCATCTATTTAGGCTTCCCTCTGAGATCTCTCTTCTTAGATTCGTGGGTCGTTTTTCTAGGGTTTCAGTTGCACCCTTTTTCAGTCTTTCTTCTTTCCTGAGTATACCCATGACTGACGATGGTGAGAATCCCTTGAGACCCAGTAAATTTAGGAAATTATGTGAAACCCCTACTGCCATGGCGGCATTTAGGAGGGAATATAACGTTCCAGAGAACGTTGGTCTCGAACTCGCCCCCCTGGGCGCAGATAGAGACGGAGGTTCCTGGGATCGAATGTGTATCCCTATCGTGGCCATCGTCGAAGGTGGAGTTCGATTTCCCCTTCACCCACTACTCCGCCAGATCCTAAACTGGTATCGTCTCACCCCCATGCAAGTATCAACAAACGTCTTTAGACTGATAATGGGTGTAATAGCTTTGAATAGGATTCTGGGGACCCAGTTAGGAATTTGGGATATCCAGTGGTGGTACAGTATTGTACTAAACCCTGATTATAATACCTACTATTTCAAAGTTAGAAGGGCAGAAAAGCGCTTCGTGCTCAATCTGCCAGATTCTGCTCGTGACCACGAGATCGACTTCCTCTATGTGACTGGAGCATTCGAGCCTTTAGGGGAAGATGGCCAAGTGCTAGGGCTCCATTGCCCCCACATATGGGGTTATCCACGTATGCTCTTGCTTTTTATCTTTTGCAATTTCTTCATTTACTGCTTTCTCGTAGCTTTCCACGTGCCTAATTTTGGTTTTATAACTCCAATCTTGCAGCTGAGAACGTTAACAAACGTCCTAGACGTGAGCCGAGCTACGTCCGAACAGAGGATATAAACCGGATCCTAAAATACAAAGGAGAACCAGGTACCCGAACAGCTGGTCGGGGTCGAGACGCTGATATACTACTGGGATATGATCCTTCGTACCGAGGGGTCATCGACAGAAGACTTGCCCATCCCAGTACCAGTGCTGCATCCACCTCAACTACTCCTCAAGAACGTATTTCAAGACTTCAAACTGGGGTTACTGTCGCTGGACAACCTGGTGAAATTCCCATTTCAGAAGGCGTGCCACTTCCTCGTTTGAGACTCAGAAGATCTACTCGTAGATCAGTCTCTAATCAACAACAACCCGAGCAGCTAATTGCAAATCGTGATACCAGCCAGTCTTCTTCTTCTGGTTATTCTCAATCCCCTTGTAACCCAGGTACAATGACCCGTCAACCTCTTAATCTGAGCTCCTTGCTTACTGTGTCCGCACGTGGACGTGGGGCTACCAACAGGGTAGCATCAACTGGCGCCCCGCCCCCACAATCACGTCGCAATAGGGGGGGATCTGCAAGATCGTCATCTTCTCCTCGGGGAGAGGAGGGTTCCTTTGATGCTGCTGACACACATCGGGACAAACGGCCTAGGATTGATGACCCAGCCGGTTCTGTTCCACAGGCTGATATAGAAACCCATCTCCCCGTGTCACCAACTGCTCAAGTACTCCCCCAGACATGGACTCCTCTTTTTACTAGGGGAGACCGTCCTGTTCATGTTGGGGATAGTGCTAGTTCATCTGAGACTGCTCTAGCCTTGGCTCAAGGGTTAATGCTCCCTGTTGATTTGCAAAAGGAGTCCCTGTCGTCTCCTGATCGGCTGGTGTCTACTGGTCTCGTTCATGGAATTAAGGTAATGTGACTCAATTTTTTCATATCAGTCTTTATGTATATTTCGAGCAAATCCCCATTTATTATGTTAGCAAGACATTGTTGGATGCAGAAACGAGATATCTGCCTTTAGAAAAACTTGTCCTGGCACTTAGGACAGCAACCAGGAAATCACGTGTAAATACGAAATATTTATGCAAACATATGATATGCGTACATCCTGAGATGGTACAGAAGTTCCTTCATGAAATCCACGAGGGAACATGTGGGAGCCATGCTGGAGGCAGATCTATTGCCCACCGAGCAATTACTCAAGGCTACTGGTGGCCACACATGCAAGAAGATGCAAAGGTGTATGTAAAGATTTGTGAGAAATGTCAAAAGTTCTCACCAATGATTCGAACACCCGCCGAAGATTTGGTGCCATTGACGAGTCCCTGGCCGTTTGCCCAATGGGGAATGGATATCGTGGGTCCATTGCACAAAGCAACTGGGAATCGAAAATTCCTGCTTGTAGCAACTGATTATTTTACGAAGTGGATTGAGGCGGAACCATTGGCCAAAATCACTGAACCTATGATAGAAAGGTTCGTGTGGAAAAGCATCATCACTCGTTTTGGGGTCCCTTATTCATTGATTACAGACAATGGATCCCAATTTCAGAAGAAATTCAAGACTTTTTGTGCTCAATATGGAATACGAAACTATTATTCCACCCCAGCCTACCCTCAAAGTAATGGGCAAGCAGAGGCTTCTAACAAAACAATCCTTGATGGGATCAAGAAACGGCTTGACAAAGCCAAGGGAAAATGGCCTGATGAGTTGCCATTAGTTTTATGGGCTCACCGAACAACGCCTAGGAGGTCTACGGGAGAAACCCCCTATTCATTGGCATTTGGAACAGAGGCTGTCATACCTCTGGAAGTGGGTCTGCCGACCAACAGAACAGCTTTGGTTGAAAGTGGAGGCAATGACAGGGCCCTTGAAATCGAGCTTGATCTTGCCGAGGAGAAGAGAGAAAAGGCCTTGGTACATCTTGCTTCTTACCAAGAACAGCTGATGAAAAGCTACAACAAAAGTGTTCATCCTAGAGAATTTGGTGTTGGGGACCTTGTGCTACGAAAAGTGCTCGGCAACACCAAAGTGGCGAACGAAGGCAAGCTGGGGGCCAACTGGGAAGGCCCGTATAGAGTAACTGAGATTGTGGGCATAGGAGCCTATAAATTGGCAGATCTGGATGGTGACCCAATTCCGAGGCCTTGGAATGTTCATAATCTGCGAAAGTTCTTTGTTTAAAAGAAGCATTCAGTTCTATTTTAGATTTGCACTACGTGATTGTGTGGGAATTACGAATATAATTCCCTTATTCTATATTTTAGTTGAAAGGGGTACGCATCAACACCCTCTTGAGTTTTGCAGATTATGAATAAAATCCCTTTTTTAAATTGTTATCTAGCATATTGGTGTTTGTTTTAAATACGAACTACGAGATTAGTTTCCCTTATTCGTATTGGGGAGCAGGGTATACCTTTTGAGTATGTGACACTTAAAAGTTTTATACATTTCTGAGTACGTGACACTTAACAAATATAAGTACGAAACACTTGTATAGAATTGCAAGTACGTGAAACTTAAACACAAGTACGAAACACTTGTGTGATGTTCTAAGTACGTGATACTTAGGCGTTTTTGTATAAGTATGTGATACTTAAACGAGTATGAATACACTTGTATGTACTAAAACACAGTACGAGATACTGGGAAACAAATGTTCTTAAAGTACGAGAAACTTGTACGTGGAACTTAAACTTCAGAACAGGAAATCACGTGTAAATACGAAATATTTATGCAAACGAATGATAGTTAACAGTACGAAATACTTAGACTAAATAGCATCCGAACAAATGCAGCAAACAGGGAAGCCAAGCAAAAACATAACGTTATGCCACGGAGGGCCGAATACCTGTGTTAAAATAAAGTATTTGGTTATACTGATGCCTCACAGGGCCAAAATATGCTTATGGTCACGCAGGACCAGCAACAGCTTATATACTTACCAGCTTAGTCCACATTCTGGACCACAGGAGTGTTAATGTTGATGTCAGTACCAGCACCATCTTCGACTACATTCTCTTCCAGGTTAATGGGGTCAATGGGTTCATCCCGAGCAGGAGCTTCAATAGAGTCCACATTCATGGGGATAACTTCCTCAGCATTGGCAAATTCTTCAATTTGCTGCTCAAAGTCTTCCTCTGGATGTACTGCTGGCTCTGGAATGTCTTCGATATTCTGAACACGAGTGCTAGGCAGCTCGTTCTCAATCCAGAAGGGTGAATCCTCAGCAACCCCTAGTTTTGTCAGACAGGCTTCCCAACTGGCAATCCAGACCTGGTCCTGTATAGCTGGCATCTGTTCCATATAACTAGCAGTTGTGGCGTCATAGCCCTTCTGGTAGCCATCTTCATATGAAGCCTTCTTGGTGCTGTCAATTTCAGATAAAGCCTGGTTTAGGCTCTCTTCAGCAATTTGCAGCTTGCCCTTAGCATCATTAAAATCCGCCTTGGCTTTATCTCTTTCTCTTTCAAGACGAGCAACTGTCCGAAGAAGTCGAGTGTTGTCATTTAGCAGTCTGATTTGTTCGGCCTCAGCTTCTTGGTACTTTTGCCCTATGGTTACCATTTTTTGTATGAACTGGCAAAAACAGCGAGTGGTAAGAGACAAGTGTAGCAGTATATGATATGTGGTATACGAAATATACATAAAGACTGATATGAAAAAATTGAGTCACATTACCTTAATTCCATGAACGAGACCAGTAGACACCAGCCGATCAGGAGACGACAGGGACTCCTTTTGCAAATCAACAGGGAGCATTAACCCTTGAGCCAAGGCTAGAGCAGTCTCAGATGAACTAGCACTATCCCCAACATGAACAGGACGGTCTCCCCTAGTAAAAAGAGGAGTCCATGTCTGGGGGAGTACTTGAGCAGTTGGTGACACGGGGAGATGGGTTTCTATATCAGCCTGTGGAACAGAACCGGCTGGGTCATCAATCCTAGGCCGTTTGTCCCGATGTGTGTCAGCAGCATCAAAGGAACCCTCCTCTCCCCGAGGAGAAGATGACGATCTTGCAGATCCCCCCCTATTGCGACGTGATTGTGGGGGCGGGGCGCCAGTTGATGCTACCCTGTTGGTAGCCCCACGTCCACGTGCGGACACAGTAAGCAAGGAGCTCAGATTAAGAGGTTGACGGGTCATTGTACCTGGGTTACAAGGGGATTGAGAATAACCAGAAGAAGAAGACTGGCTGGTATCACGATTTGCAATTAGCTGCTCGGGTTGTTGTTGATTAGAGACTGATCTACGAGTAGATCTTCTGAGTCTCAAACGAGGAAGTGGCACGCCTTCTGAAATGGGAATTTCACCAGGTTGTCCAGCGACAGTAACCCCAGTTTGAAGTCTTGAAATACGTTCTTGAGGAGTAGTTGAGGTGGATGCAGCACTGGTACTGGGATGGGCAAGTCTTCTGTCGATGACCCCTCGGTACGAAGGATCATATCCCAGTAGTATATCAGCGTCTCGACCCCGACCAGCTGTTCGGGTACCTGGTTCTCCTTTGTATTTTAGGATCCGGTTTATATCCTCTGTTCGGACGTAGCTCGGCTCACGTCTAGGACGTTTGTTAACGTTCTCAGCTGCAAGATTGGAGTTATAAAACCAAAATTAGGCACGTGGAAAGCTACGAGAAAGCAGTAAATGAAGAAATTGCAAAAGATAAAAAGCAAGAGCATACGTGGATAACCCCATATGTGGGGGCAATGGAGCCCTAGCACTTGGCCATCTTCCCCTAAAGGCTCGAATGCTCCAGTCACATAGAGGAAGTCGATCTCGTGGTCACGAGCAGAATCTGGCAGATTGAGCACGAAGCGCTTTTCTGCCCTTCTAACTTTGAAATAGTAGGTATTATAATCAGGGTTTAGTACAATACTGTACCACCACTGGATATCCCAAATTCCTAACTGGGTCCCCAGAATCCTATTCAAAGCTATTACACCCATTATCAGTCTAAAGACGTTTGTTGATACTTGCATGGGGGTGAGACGATACCAGTTTAGGATCTGGCGGAGTAGTGGGTGAAGGGGAAATCGAACTCCACCTTCGACGATGGCCACGATAGGGATACACATTCGATCCCAGGAACCTCCGTCTCTATCTGCGCCCAGGGGGGCGAGTTCGAGACCAACATTCTCTGGAACGTTATATTCCCTCCTAAATGCCGCCATGGCAGTAGGGGTTTCACATAATTTCCTAAATTTACTGGGTCTCAAGGGATTCTCACCATCGTCAGTCATGGGTATACTCAGGAAAGAAGAAAGACTGAAAAAGGGTGCAACTGAAACCCTAGAAAAACGACCCACGAATCTAAGAAGAGAGATCTCAGAGGGAAGCCTAAATAGATGAAATGGAGCAAGAACGAGAATCTTACAAGAAATAATGTGACGATTCCCTGGAGTGCAATTGAATTTGCAGGTGGCGGCAATGGCGGATAGCGGGAAGCTTTCGCCTGGTTTCTAGAGAGAGAGGGAGCACGTTTAAGTTTTTCCTAATAAAAACCCAAACAAAGACCTTTCTGGGGTTTAAGGGTACGAGACGGAGACGAAACGTCTCCTCTCACGCCGTTACAGGAAAAAGTAACGGAAAGCAAAAACCGTTCTGACGCCGTTTCATAGAACGTCAGTTCGAAGTTAATGATAGGCATATGAAATGTGCCACGTGGAGTTATTACCTCGAGATGGTATAATGACAGAGGCAACAAAAAGGCATCAATGAAATATTGAAATTATAACTGGTTGGGATCAAAAGAGTTTGGTCTAGAAAGAATTCTGTTTCTAAGCATCATATAATGCCCCCGAACAGTGGCAAATACATGAAGCTGGGGAGCAATTGTAGGGAGGTATTCCCGAGCACATACATTTAGTTGCCGAACACGTGACGTTTGGAAGCGCGCGGTAAGTACGACAGGACTTACCGCCGGGCAGTTCGGCGAATAGCAATATGGACCAGTGATATGAGAAGTCATGGCTATAAGCAGACTGTTCGGTTATGATACAGCCGAACAGATGATATAAAGAACCTAGCACGTGATACGAGTTATCACGGATTGAAAGCAATGCAATCGATATCCGAATAAATGGTACGTGGGACCACAGTTTGAATATAGACAGGACAGTCATCGTGCTAAACAAGTGTTCGGCAATATGGACCAGTGACATGAGAAGCCAATGGTCCAGGAAGGATGTATGGGCTCAAGGACCAGTTACATGTGAGGTAACTGGTCCAAGCCGTCTGTTCGGCCATCAGATGGCCGAGCAAAGATGGAACTCCAGTCGAGAGTAGGAGCAGAGGGAATACTTTGAAAGATTCCAGAGTAGTCATGTTCCGTAAAGGAATAGGATCCCAAGATTATAGGATCTGAGGAAGATACCCAACAAATATGGGATGATCGGCTCTTAATGGAAAAGAATCCTAAAAAGGACTCTTTTCCATAAATTGATAAAGGAAACGAGACTCCTTGATATCCTGGGTTTCCTATACGAGTTAGGAATCCTATGGCAACAAGGATGCTTGGACAGCAAGCATCCATAAATCTATAAATACGAGGTAAACCTAGAGGTGAAAGGTACGCAATACATTGCATTATTATTGCTTTCCTACTGATAATTAGGGTTTAATTGTTAGTACGTGATACTAACAAAGGCATCGGAGGGCCTTTGCCACGAGAGGCAAAGGTGCACTCACCCCCTGTCTATTTTGCAGATTAGGGTTCAGACGACGAGTTAGGGTTCCGGTGAAGAGGCACGAATAAGCCGTTGCGATCCAGTTGATTCGAAGTATCAATCGTTTTCATCCCCCTACACATTCTTATTGCAACACACATTAAGGTTGCAAGCAATTTTTGGCGCCGTTGCCGGGGAGCGCTTTCTTTTATAGCTTATCTTTGGAGGTTCGCCAACCCATTGTAAGTATCTCGTTAATTTTTACTTTGTGTGATTTGTAATTAATCTAGTGGATACCTCTAACTTGAGCTTTTCAAACTTGAGGTGTAACGAAGCTAGAGTAACTACAAATCACATTTTCTTTTATTGCTTTTTTTTATCGAGGCGGCGGCATAGCCCCTCTTGTCTGTTTACTTTACTCTTGTCGTCCATTGTTTCTTGAGAAGGGTTCTTTAAGTGTATGCGTGGTGGTCATCGTGGAGCCTTTCGAAACCCAACTTCTAAAAGGCTTCATAGATCTTTTTCTCCTCCTCGACCCAAAACTCCTCATCGGGTTCGAGTAAGGACACCATCACCCCAAAGAACTCCTTTTTCAGACCTAACCCCTCATCGAGAAAGAATGGCCGGAAACGGTGAAGGCAAAATGCCACCGCTTGTGCCCGAAAGGACCATGAGTGACTACATGAATCCGGCCCGTTCTACTCCGAGGCCCACTATAGTCCTTCCGGCCGCAACCGAGGCGAATACTTTCATCGTGAAAATGCATCACATTAACATGATGCCATCTTTTTATGGCAAAGACAAAGAATGCCCGTACACTCATATGCGGGCATTCGAAGAGTTGGTATCCACCATAGTGTCCACGCCCGCTTAACTTGAGTCCGCAAAGCTAAAACTCTTCCCATTTTCAGTAAAAGACAAGGCCAAGATTTGGTTGAATAACATGCAGCCCCAATCCTTGGCAAACAGGGCGGATTTATCAAAGGCTTTCTACATGAAATTTTTCCCCCCACATCTCACAAAGGAACTTATGCATCAAATCCAAACGTTTAAACAAAAAGAGGGGGAATCATTTTATCAATATTGGGAGAGGTACAAGGATTTGCTAAACTCCATCCCACATCATGGCCTTCCGACTTTTCAAAAGGTCGAGTACTTGTTAAAGGGATGTTTTCAAAGTACTCGACACCTTATGGATAGCATGTGTGCTGGTGGAGTTATGGCAAAAACCCCTGAAGCGGCGTGGGACTATTTTGAGGAATTGGCAGAAAAAACTCAAAACTGGGATTGCTCAGACCCCTCTGAAAAGAATGTGTTTAATCCGGCTCCGAGCAATCCCGGTAAATTTCAATTAAATGAGCAAAATGAGCTAGCCCACAAGGTCGCCCAGCTTTCCCGCCAAATTGAAACTTTACAACTTAATAAAGTTGCTGGGGTGGCCTCTGTGGCCAAGGCGGAAGACATTTGTGTTTTATGTGAAGTTGCAGGTCATGCTACGAGGGATTGTCAAATGCTCCCCGCCGTCAAGGATATTCTTTAAGGAACCGGCCCCTCGGAGGTCAATGCCGTTAATTAACGATTTGACCCTTATTCTCAAACTTTCAATCCGGGGTGGAAGATGCATCCTAATTTCCGGTGGAGCGATTCTCAACCTCCCGGACCGCCACAAATTCCACCGCCTCAACAACACCAAGCTTTCCGGCCTTCTCAATCTCAAGGAGCGCCGAGGTTTTCTCAAATCAACAACCACCGGGGTTTGCACCGGCGGGACCTCCACAAGAGCCAAATCAATTTCAACCTCAAAAGCGGTCCTTGGAGGAGGTTATGTCATCCTTTATGCAAAGCCAAACATCTCTCAACGAGCAAACCACTCAAACACTCGGGGAAATCAAGGACCAAATGGTGAAATTGACTAATACGATGGGAATTTTACAACAAGAAAAGGGGAAGTTTCCGACTCAACCCTAAGCAAATCCTAACGGAACTCATTTTCTGGGAAGCTCTTCGGTGCTTAGTCCTGAGCAAGCTAAGTCTATTATCACACTCCGGAGTGGCAAGGAAGTTGATACGGCCGTTGTTCCCAAGCCTAGCAAGCCACGGGTTACGCCAATTGTTGTGCAAGCGCCGGATGTTCTTATCGGCTCACCAACCTCGAAGCCTTCTCCCGTTGGTGAGCAATCGGCAAAATCTCAGGAAGAAGAACCCAAGGCTCCCGTTCCTCAAATTCCGGCCTCGTTTCCCCAACGTTTGAAAGCTCCGGCCCATGCCAACAACTCTGAGATCTATGAGCTTTTCAAGCAAGTGAGGATCAACATTCCGTTGGTGGATGCAGTCAAGCAAATCCCTACCTATGCTAAATTTCTCAAAGACTTATGCACTCAGAAGCGTAAGTTAAATGTTCACAAAAGGGTGTTGTTGACAGAGCAAGTGAATTCGATTATTCAAACCAACGTGGTTCCAAAGTATAAAGATCCGGGGTGTCCCACCATTTCCATCACAATCGGAGGCACAAAGATCGAGAAAGCTCTCCTTGATTTGGGGGCTAGTGTTAACTTGCTCCCGTATGCCGTTTATGAGCAACTTGGATTGGGGGAGATGAGGCCAACATTAGTGACCCTTCAATTGGCCGATAGAAGCATTCGTGTCCCACGCGGGATGGTGGAGGATGTACTCGTGCAAGTGGATAACTTCATCTATCCGGTGGATTTTATCGTGTTGGATACATGCCCTGTGCCCTCCTCACAAGTGTCAACGTCGACTCGGGTCATTCTTGGGCATCCATTCTTGGCCACTTCCAATGCCGTTATCCATTGTCGAAGCAGATTGCTAAACCTCACTTTTGGCAACATGAGGATGGAGGTGAATGTGTTTAATATCGGAAGCCAAATGGGGGATGACGAGTGCATTCATGAAGTCAGTCTTATCGATTCTTTGGTCCAAGAGCACGTCGATACCTTCTTATACACGGATCCATCGGAAGTTTGCCTTACCGCTGAAGAGGAGACATTTCTAGATTCACCGGGGGTGCAGTACTTGTATTCTTTGCTCGACATGGAAGATGTGTGTGAGACGGCTGTTTGGTCCCCAAAATTTGAAGCGCTACCGCCTTTAGCAAGCAAGAGTCTCCCTTCAAGCGTGCAATTTTCAAAACTTGAGTTAAAAGTTTTGCCCGATACTCTCAAGTATGCTTTCCTTGGACCCGATGCCACTTTTGCCGTGGTGATTTCTTCTTCATTGAATGATCATCAAGAATCACGACTTTTGGAGGTCTTGAAGTGGCGTCGCGTAGCTATTGGGTGGTCTATTGCTGATATCCAAGGAATTGATCCTTCTTTATGCACTCACCATATTTATCTCGAGGATGACATCAAACCTTCCCGTCAACCCCAACGCCGTTTAAATCCCATTATGAAAAAGGTGGTCAAAGCAGAGGTCTTGAAGTTGTTAGACATTGGCATCATATACCCTATCGCTGACAGCAAATGGGTTAGCCCGATCCAAGTTGTTCCGAAGAAATCTGGAGTCACGGTGGTAGCCAATGCCGATAATGAACTAGTGCCCACTCGGGTCTCCATCGGTTGGCGAGTTTGCATTGACTACAGGAAGCTCAACTCATGCACTCGCAAGGATCATTTCCCTCTCCCGTTTATTGATCAAATCCTCGAGCATGTTACCGGTCATGCTTTCTATTGCTTTCTCGATGGCTATTCACGGTACAATCAAGTCGCGGTCTCTCTGGATGATCAGGAAAAGACTACTTTCACTTGCCCCTATGGGACGTTTGCGTATAGGCGGATGCCATTTGGACTGTGCAATGCTCCGGGTACTTTCGCCCGATGTATGTTGGGTATATTCAGTGATATGGTGGAGCGCATTGTCGAAGTTTTCATGGATGATTTCTCGGTATTCGGGGACTCTTTTGAGGATTGTTTATTGAATTTGGACAAGGTGTTGGAGAGATGCGAGGAGAAAAATCTTATCCTGAATTGGGAAAAATGTCATTTCATGGTTACACAGGGCATTGTCTTGGGGCATATTGTATCACAAAACGGCATAGAGATGGACAAAGCAAAAATTGACTTGATTGCCAATCTTCCAACGCCCAAGTGCGTAAAGGACATCCGCTCCTTCTTAGGCCATGCAGGGTTCTACCGGCGGTTCATTAAGGATTTCTCCACCATATCGCGTCCCTTGTGTCATCTTCTCTCTAAAGATGCTCCTTTTGAATGGACCAGCGCTTGCAATGAGGCTTTTCAGAAACTGAAGTCAAGTCTTACTTCTCCTCCAATTGTGCGAACTCCGGATTGGGAACTCCCGTTTGAATTGATGTGCGATGCAAGTGATTATGCTGTGGGAGCCGTTCTTGGCCAGAGGAAGGATAAGCATTCTTATGTCATCTCCTATGCAAGCAAAACGCTGAATGACGCGCAAATGAACTACTCAACTACTGAAAAGGAGTTGCTCGCAGTCGTTTTTGCTTTGGATAAATTTCGCTCATACTTGGAGGGAACTCCTATCACAGTTTTCACTGATCATGCAGCCCTCAAGTACCTTTTTGCAAAGTAGGACGCAAAGGCTCGGTTAATCCGTTGGATCTTGTTGCTTCAGGAATTTAATCTTTCTATCAAAGATAAGAAAGGAGTAGAGAATGTGGTAGCCGACCATTTGTCTCGGCTTGAATTTGAGGACCGTAAGGCCTATCTCCCAATTGTCGACACCTTTCCCGATGAGCAACTGTTTGCTGTTTCTCCTAGCCCTTGGTACGTTGATATTGTCAACTACCTTGTAACCGGGCAACGTCTTAGCCAATGGAGTGCACAAGATAAGAAGCGATTTCTCATAGAGGTAAAAAGATTCGGCTTTGATGACCCTTATCTTTTTAAATTTTGCCAGGACCTCATTATCCGGCGTTGTGTTCCGGAGGAGGATCAACAAGGGATCTTGCAGTTTTGCCATTCCAAGGAGTGCGGTGGCCATTTTTCCCATACCAAGACCATTGCCAAGGTTTTACAATGTGGCTTTTACTGGCCCACACTTCACAAGGATGCATATTCCTTTTGTCGAACTTGTGAGGCTTGTCAGAAATTGGGCGCGGTGACTCGGAGGAATATGATGCCCCTCACCAATATCCTTATTGTTGAAGTGTTTAATTGCTAGGGGATTGATTTCATGGGGCCATTCCCCATGTCGTATGGTTTTCTCTACATTCTCCTCGCGGTGGACTATGTCTCTAAATGGGTGGAGGCCATCCCGACTAAGACTAGCGATCACAAAGTGGTGCTGAAATTTCTCAAGGAGAACATTTTGTCCCGGTTTGGAACACCAAAGGCCATTATAAGTGATCAAGGCTCTTATTTCTGTAATCGGCCTTTCAAAACGCTCATGAAGAAATATGGGATCACGCACAAGGTGTCCATCGCATACCACCCTTAGACCAATGGCCAAGCCGAGCTTGCAAACCGTGAGGTAAAACGCATTCTAGAAAAAACCGTTAATCCAAATCGCAAGGATTGGTCACTCCGTCTGACCGATGCCTTATGGGTATATCGTACTGCATATAAGACCGTTTTAGGCACTTCGCCTTATCGGCTTGTATACGGTAAGGCATGCCACCTTCCGGTGGAGTTGGAGTATAAGGCCTATTGGGCCGTCAAAGCTTTAAATTTTCTATTGCTCGCCGCTGGCGCGCAACGCAAACTCCAACTTAATGAACTGGAAGAAATCCGGAGGGATGCATACGATAATACAGACATTTACAAATCCAAGGTGAAGGATTTCCATGATAAGAATATCTAACGGAAAAATTTTGACGTCGGTTAGAAAATTCTTCTTTACAATTCAAAACTTCATCTTTTTCCGGGCAAGTTGCGGTCCCGCTGGGTTGGTCCTTATGTCGTACAAACCATTTTTCCCCATGGGGCAATTGAAGTTGTGAACCCTTCGAATGGAAATGTTTTCAAGGTTAACGGCCAGCGACTTAAGCCGTTTTTGAAAAATTTTACAAGTAATGAAATAACGGAGGATTTGATCGCTCCGGTTTATGTGGATGATCCATTGGTTTGAATTTCGAAAAAAATGTTTTCACGCAGAGCTTTTGCGTACTTCTGGACTTAATTGTTTGGAAGGCCCGGCCTTTTCGGAGGTACCCATCATTGACTTGGGTTTATAGCTTCGCACGCCGCTATTCAAATAAGGTTCGTGTTCCCAGCTCCGGTTAGTAAGGGCAAATCTTTTGTTGTCCGGTATAGCCACCTGTGTTTCGCTTAGGGTGTCGTTTATTTTGCTTTGCGACACCTTACGCGAGCCATAGGCAGAAAAGTAGTACCCGTTTAATCACGTGACGATTCGGTGGATTTAAATACTTGTGCATAATAATTTTTTGTGCCGGGCTATCACGAGCCGGCGGTACTAATGTCGTTTGTCTCCTATTAGGTAGTTGGTTCTTAAGTCTTTTGCAGGGTAACACGCTACCGCACCAGCCTTGGTAGTTTGGGTCTAAAAATCGGGGTGAGTGAGGCATTCAGGAGCCCTAAGCTTGGGTGCGACTATGTGTTGCGGTTGTTAGCCCAAGAAAGCTTCGGTGATGGCTCTGTGCGACTAGCTATGGTTCCGATGGCGGGGCTGAAAGAGTGGGCCTTGGAAGCGATTCCGATGACGAACGGTGACATTGACGCCAAATCCTCCAACTTGGTCGAGGTATCGGGTGGTTGACATTCCACCCCGTCAGTACATTTTTGTTTGCCCTTTCCTTATTTTCCGTCTCTTTGCATCGAGGGCGCTGCTTATTTCAAGTTGGGTTGGGTTGGGTTGGGGTGGGGGGGGGGGGGGATTATTCTTGCATTTTTGCATTTTTTTAATTGCTTTTGCATAGAATTTTTGAATATTGTAAAATTTTTTTGCAAAATCTCCCCTTGTTCTAAGTTACTTAGCATATGCTCGTTTTGGTTTCGTATGTAGCAAGGACATCGATGTGATTGCATCTCTCGTAATTTGTGCAACTCTTCTCGTTAATATGCCATGAACCGTGTGGAACAAATCTTTAAGTGCATTTGAGTCGGTTGAGTATGTAGAGTGGAGATTCAAATTTGTCGTATCCCATATTTCTTTTGTTTATCGTACCCTTAGAGTAGGATTTCATCTTCTCTTGTACATACTTTGGTAATTTTTATTCCGGTTGTGCATTGCAAAGGAGGCTAAGGTGTGTTTGAAAGATGATTCAAGGCATTATTTTTGTGAATAAACCACATATTGTCACTTTTGATCCATAATTGAGCTGTATCCGAGTCCAATTCTTTTGAAAAGTTTAGGAATCCAGTTGTTGGAAGGGCGTTTGGGGTTGCACTTTTTGATGTTGGGTGTGGCTGGTGATAAGTGGAGGTGAAGAATTACATTGGGGAGTCAATCGGCAACTTTCAGATTTCCAGAAGTCCTATTGGTAGGGAGGTCGAGCCTACCGGTAGAAACAGCAAGCAGAAAGGCCATCTGAATTTTCAACAGAAGTTCTACCGGTAGGGTATAGGTTTCTACCGGTAGGAACAGAGGTTCTACCGGTAGGGTATAAGTTTATACCGGTAGGAATGGAAGTTCATAAACGGTTCAACGAAGTTCTACCGGTAGGAGATCAGTGCCTACCGGTAGGTCGACTGACTTTCAGGAAAAAAATTTAAAGGGCACGTCGGTTCATTTGTGTTTTAAACCCGAACTCCTCCTCTCCCTCCTCTTCCAAACCGACGGTTACCAAACTCTTTCTCTCCTCCTCTTCAAAACCCATGGAAATCCACCCCTAATCCTTCCAAATCCCACCAAAACTCCACCAATCTTCATTAATCCCAAACTCTCTCCCCAATTTCAAACTCCAGGATCCACATCTCTCCATTGCACGCACCCAAGTAACTCTCTCGCTCTCCACTCGAAATTTTCCCTAGAAACCCACCAAGTTAACACCCCAAATTCCATTTTCTCATCTTCTCTCGTCCCTAATCCTTCATAATCATTCCCCCATTTGTCCTGTAAACCCCAATTTCTCAAACTCCCTAGCCCTAGATTCGAAAATCCCTGCCAATTGCCATGTCTGATGTGATGCATTCTCAGGATAGATCCGGGAAGAGAGTTGATTTGGGTACGCGTAAGAGGGACAGTGGGCCATCGAAAGAGCAAGTGGAGGAACGCAGGAAGAAAAGAAAAGAGGAGCGAGAGAGGAAGAAACACATAGAGTGGGTGGCCACCCTTAAGGGGCGGAAAGTCACATGCGAGCGGCAAGTTTGCGAGCATAGTTTGGCGGAGAATAGGTACATCGGCGTCATCCGGGAAAAAGGTATGCAGCATTTATTTAAGGAGGTTAGGGGCTATGTTAAGAACTGGGTTGTCGACTTCTTTTCAAGTATGAAATATGACTTTGAGAACTCAGAAATTGAGACCACAGTTGGCGGGGTTGACATGATAATAACCCCGGATACCATTGCTGAATACCTGGGTTATGAACGACCGGAGGCTGAGACCATCACATATCCTCGACCTGATGAGGAGGATATTGATATGAATGTAGTTTACGCTGAAGTTTTTGAGGGGGGTGTCGTTGGGGCGGCAGGAGGTGATTTGAAAGATGAGTATAGGACCATGAACAAGGTCCTGCATTACAACCTTTATCCCCGTGGGACGGAGAAGACACCGGGAGATTTGGAACTTGAATTGCTGTATGTGTTTATGAATCCGGTTAAGACCATGGACTTTGCTAAATGGATTTTTGATCAATTGTTGCAATTCAAGCATTCATACAAGAGGGGGTTAAATTTTCCATTTCCTACTATGATCACCCAGTTTTGCCTAGCCAACGGTCTCCGCCTAGATAACCAAAAGCTTGACCCTAGCTCGCCGAGCATTATCAACGCTACTTCGGAGCATAAAAGCAAGACGAATGTGACAAGGGCTCGTGAAGCCCGTGGCCTCGCCCAAGCTCAAGCCCAAGGGCAAGGCCAAGCAGATCCTCAAGCCTGTCCTTCCCAAGCTCCCTCAGGTTCCGATCCTCAGAAGAAAGGATCAACTTTAAAGAAGCTCCTGTCTAAGCTATTGTGCTGTGCGGCTGAAATTCAGGAGGACCTAAGAAGGGCAGATCATAAGGCAAATTTTTACTATGAGTTGATGGCCGAACAATCAGGGAGGCAGTACGAGCCCCCAGCTGAGTTAGCAACGGATCGTGCTATTGGGGAGCATCGTAGCCTGGAGTACCATGAGGAAGAGCTTGGTGAGGATGAGATCCGTGAGTTGGAGCAGCAGTTTGACCCAATGGATTTGGAGCGCACCTTCGGCCCGGGAGTTCAGTGATGGTAGCTTTGTTTGGATGTGTGGAGGATGCGGGGGTTAGAATTAGCTTTTGTTGAGTCGGTGGTTGAGTCAAGTCCTCGTTTATTGAGTCAGTCGTTTATTTTTCGTTCGTTCTTTTCGTTTGTTAGGTGTTTGGTGGTTCGGGTAGCCTAGGCTGTGGTTCCTGTCATGGGTAATTTACCAAGCTAGCATAGACCAGGAATCACTTTGTTTAATCTATTTTTTTTTTGTTTCCCGTATCTCGTTATAAGCCAAAAAGCCCTTAGTTGATTTCAGGTGCACCGGTGTACTTTTTGCAATGCAGTGTCGGAATCTTTTATTACTTTAGTCATGTCTTGTTTTGAATTTCAATACACTTTGCATTTTTAACTTTAATTCCCTGTCGAGCATTTCTTTGTTTGCATGTGTAACTCTTTTGTTCCGATTATCGCATTAACCTTTGGTATCTGATCATGGGATATGTTTTGCATAGCCGTTGCTTCGTTCAGGCTTATGAGTTTTTGAGTGTTGCCTTTGTGAGTGCTGGAATCGAAACTTGGTCGTGCTTTTTCCCTCACGTGGTTCACTTGTATGAGAGTTGTTGAATATGGCCTGTTTGTGAGATGATTGATGCACCCTTTTGAAAAATTAGTCTGATTCTTGCTACTTTGAAGTTCAAGCATATGTTTCGTACCTTGTTGTATTGGGGAGATTTGGTAGTTGCTTTCGTAGTGTACATTTTCTGCTAGGGACTAGTAGAGTCCAAGTAGGGGGGTGTGATAAGCACACAATTTATATTTGGGCTTATCTCGCTCATTTTTGGTACGCGTGCACGCATAACTTTATATTTTTTAATGATATTGCGCGAAGGGTGCGTTTTTGGTGTTTACAGGTTCTGTTCATTAATAAGGTGGATTTAACGCCATGAGTCTATCCCATCGTAATTCGGGAACCCGTGGGGTATAATTGGAGCGATAGCGGAGTCCGGAGGAGCTGTGTCGAAGCTCCGGAAAGTTTGGAGAAGTCCAGAAGAAGCTGATCAATATTTGTAGAAAAGGAAGTTCTACCGGTAGGAGATCAATGCCTACCGGTATAATCCCACTCCTACCGGTATGAGGGCCTGCTCTACCAGTCCAACGCCTGATCAGAAAGGTCACAAATTTGCACCATTCAAGTTCTACCGGTAGGAGATCAATGCCTACCGGTAGGAAGCCAGATTGTTCAGTGTCCCCCTTTTTTTGCTCAAACCCGTTCTACCGGTAGGACATCAATGCCTACCGGTAGGAATCCCCAAATTCTGCAGTTTCTATTTTCTTTTTCTTTTGTAACTTTAAAGGGGTGCTATAAATACCCCTTTGCACGTTTTTAGGGTTATGTTATGTTATTTGGACATCAGCTCTTTCTCTCTCTACCGCCTTTTCTCACCAACTCTTTTCTCCCTCATTAATGAAACATTGATTGAGAAATTTGGAGGGTGATTGCTTTCTTTAATGTTGTAAGTTCAATAGGGATCCCTAGTAATCTAGTTTTTATTTCTATTTTCAGCATAATTTCGTGTTCTCTCATCCGAATCCTAATCCATAACACTTCTCATTTCATTATGTATGAGTAGTGTAGCAAGGCTAGGTTATGGGATGATTAACATCCCGTAACCAGGGGTGTAGCTCGTTCTCCTCTCGAGAACTCTTGTTTTCCAGCTTAAACATGGCAAGGACCTATTTTATGAAACAAAGCTTTGAGGTGTTACTCTCTTGGATCAAATGTAGGCAAGGGTTAATCCTATTGCCACATTTGATACCTAGAGCTATGTCTCTCTTCGTGTTTGTCTAAATGCTCAAAAAGGACCCCAGATATGTTTAACACTTTCGTTAAAAAGAGAAGAATCGAGTTTATCCTTGCGTTATGGTTTTTAGTTATCCCTAAACCGAGCCTTTAGTTTAATCTTCAGTCAAAAAGCCGTAGTTAGGTTAAGTAGCCAGTTAACCAAATCTTTCAAGTTGGCCATCTAAACGCCAAAGATCGGTTGGCGGTCCTAACGCTAAAACTCTCTTCAAGCTAATCTCTGAGACAAGTTATGGATGCGCTCCCTGAGGATTCGACCCCGGACTTCTGGGTATTATTATTATGCTTTCAACCGACCTAGCCCTACGCTTGGGGCATTCTTATTGCAACACACATTAAGGTCGCAAGCAATGGGTATCGAACATTTATCATGCCAATGAGAGCTAAGACAATGAACATAGCGCTCCATTCTACACCTTTTATCAAGAATTGAACCCGACCATACCACAAGATAAGATATTTCGAGTAGCACATTTGCCGAATTCGTTTTAAATATTTAAATTCCAACAAGTGTATAGCCCAAATTAGATCAATTTTCAAATTGTTGACAAAATCCACAAGATATGGATGATAAATGAAATTAAATTCATCAACACCAAGAAAATCAATCAGCTCCACATTTAAAAACTCTTGTGAAAGTGGAGATTCAGTAGCAGGGGTGGCACAATCTAGAGCTGAGAGTACTTGATTATTCAGTTCAACTATTGGCAATGACTCTTCAAAAGGCATATAACCTTGTGGAACTATAGGCAATGACTCCTCAAAAGGCATATAGCCTTCACTTATTACAAGCAGCTCTATTTCCTCTTTTTCTCTCACATCAGAATCCTTAGCAAGTGGCTCTATTTCCTCTTTTTTCCTCGCATCAGAATTAATATCCTCTGGAAGCGGCTCTATTTCCTCTTTTTCCCTATCATCAAAATTGGTACCCTCAGAACTTTCAGTTAATTCATAAAATTGGAGCTTTTGGGTTAATTTATCTAGGTAATCCCAAGCCTCTTCAGGATTTTTATCCAAAAATTCATCAGTAGACCTAAAATTCACTTGGCATGGCTTAAGATTTAAACTATGGCAAAAGATAACTAAAAGACTACCAAGCTCACTATTAAAACTCGACCAAGAGAATATGACAAATTTAAATCGCTCTCAACACTGTGACAAAGACTCATCATCTTGTTGAGAAAAATCTGATAGTTTTTGTAAAAGCATATGAGTCTCATATGAGGGATTGAAAGTTTTGAAAAACTGTATTACAATTTCACTCCATGTCAATCTTGGACTCAAACAATTAAACCAATCTAGAACATTATCACGCAAAGATGCTGAAAATGCATGTAAAAGAGCCACTTCATCACTAGCAAAAGCTTCCTCAATGTCATAAATATGCGAAAAAGAATTTTCTGAGGCTAAACCATAAAATATAGGCAGTGACACTGAATAATCACTACAAGAAATTACACCATTACCGACTAAAATTCCCGACTAAATAAACTTTAGTCGCCAATTTTCTAACCATTACCGACTAATAATCATTTAATCGGTAAATGTAAATTCTAACCCCGACTAAACTAATTTTAGTCGGTAAATATAAATAAATGCCGACTAAACCTAGATTTAGTCGGGAAATATATTTTTTCCCGAGTTTTATAAATCAATAAATGAAATAAATGTGCCGACTAAAGCTATTTTAATCGGTAAATGTTAATAAATGCCGACTAAACCTAGATTTAGTCGGGAAATTTTTTTTTCCCCGAATTCAAAAAAACCAATAAATGAAAAAAATATGCCGACTAAACCTTTTTAGTCGGTAAATGTTAATAAATGCCGACTAAACCTAGATTTAGTCGGGAAATTGTTTTTTCCGGAATTTAAAAAAACCAATAAATGAAAAAAACATGCCGACTAAACTTTTTTAGTCGGTAAATGTAAATAATGCCGACTAAATCTAGCTTTAGTCGGGAATTTTTTTTCCCGAATTTAAAAAAACAAATAAATGAAATAAATATGCCGATTAAATCATTTGGTCGGAAAATGTATTTTATTGCCGACTAAAATTTAAATTTAGTCGGGGAATATATTATTTTTTCCCTTTTCTAAAAATTTCAAGAAAGACGGTATTTGTTCGACTACATTGATCACAATGCAACCTTCCCGATCGAAACTGTTTATTTTTTTTCCTTCTTAATCATAAGATTCTCGTAAAATTTTGACTCGATCGGGTTAACGAATTCCCCTTTTATCGGCACATAAATTCTTAAATAAAATTTTTTTACCGTCCAATCAAGTGTCTATCCATATGTAGTTAACTTAATTTCTTGGTACGAATGATCTAATTTGTATTACGTCAAATGTAGATGATTTCGATTGCCAAAAAAGACCTCAGGCGAGACTCGATCAGTTCATTATTATACTTAAACGTCTCTGAATGATTTAAATGTCATTCGATTATGTGTTCGCCAATATCGAATGATCTTCTATTTTGGTGACAATACTATAATCAATAATACGTGAAATCCTAACGGTTCAGATCGAGTATTATAGAAAGTGACTCAACAGTTACCTTTACAATATATACTTTTGATCTACTTAGTAGTCAACTAAGTCTTATGCTGCACTTATTGTTGCTGTAGCCACACGATCGCGAGACCATCATGACGATCAGGATCATTGATTTTGTTGCACTTGTTGATTTACTCACTCTCATAAATTTGTGGTTCGATCAAGTTTAGAAACCCCTTTATCGAGACATTTTCTAGTTAGAAAAATAGTATTTTTCATTCAATTAGTTGTCTAACGAAAAGCAATCAACTATAATCTTCGCAAGAATGATCCAATCCTTAATAAATTAAAGATACATAGTTTTGATTGTGCAAAAAGACCTCAAGTGAGGCTCGGGTGGTGTGCTATAAGACTTTAATGCTTTTAAACGCAATAAAAGTCCAATCATGTGGTCTTTGATATTGAATGATCTTCAATTTTGGTGATGCTGCTATAATCGTTAAGACGTAAAATTCTAACGGTTTAGATCAAGTATTATAAAAATATCCATGTCGATAAAGTTTAGAATTTCTATGCAATGGTGATACAATTAGAGCCCACTAAATATTTTTCCCTAAATCGAACAATTGCCGACTAAATATATTTTGGTTGGGGAAGATCAAATTTTTAGCGCCAATTCAAAATTTCACGAAATGTTGGCGGCTTTTGTGATATTGTTTCCGACTATTGGGTTAGTCGGCAATATGTATACTTTCATTAAACGCCGTCGTGTGCTGTAACACCTGATATAAACCCAACCCCAAATCAGCTTCTGTATTGATATCTTAGACATCTCTCTCATACGTCTCTCTCTCTTCGTTCCACCCTGTCTCTCCTGCCATTGTTGATCTCTCCAGCCGAGCAAGAAGCTCTGTCTACGGTATTGCACTCTCTCTCTCTCTCTGCGTTAGTTTTTTTTATCTGAGCTATTTTAAAGATTGGTTAATTTCAAACAGTTGTGTACTCTTGAATGAAAATTTTCTGCAATCGGAGCCTGAACTTTCCACTTCAAAATAGCTGCACCAATGTAAGGCACTTTCCTATTTTTTGGTTTCATAAATAGAATAAAAACCCCCAAATTGTTTCTTTCAGGGACCAAATTTGTAAACCCTAAACTATGTTCACTAATGACTGATTAGATTTAAGAAGTGTTATTTATGGCCTTTCATTTAAGGTAAAGGAACTTGTAGATTTTGAAATGTAAAGGAACGTATGATTGCCCCAGGTAAGTGTAAACCCGGTTTCTGAACCCTAACTTGTTCAATCGATAGATCTGAATTCGTAAATCCTAAAATATCTTCATCAAATCTGTTGTTCTACACTTACCAAAACAGGAGTATCTATATGTTATAATAATTTTACCTCTGTTTCGCAACAGAATCAATTTGTGACTTGAATTTATTGTGTTTGTTAGCCTAGGTTGTTGGATTCTAGACTTCTCCTGATTAAGGTTGAGAGCTTCACTTGGATATGGTAACTGGAAATCTTTCACAATCCTTGTCTCCTCATTCTGAATTCTGTCCTTTTTGTGTACATGTGGTAACATAAATACACATGTTTACTTCTGTATGAATGGATCATTTAACGACTAATGTTGGAAAGCATTTATAAGATTCTACATTTGATTAAGTTTTCTTTTGATTTGTTGTCGACTTATGAGTTAAGGCTCTCTTTGGCTTGCTTTTGTTTTTTTTTACTCAGAGCTTCGAACTTGCACTGGAGGCAAAAGGTAACATGAACGTATTGCTGTAATTTCTCAGCGCCTCCAACAAGTTTCATCCATGAGATCGGTGGCTCCACTAGAGATTTTGCTGAAACAGGTCTAGCCGTACGCCGATCGAAAGACTTCATCGGAAAGAGCTCGCCACTCTTGTTTTCTTTAGTTGGGTAAGAGACAATCAATGTACCTTATTAATTTCTTGTTCTAGGGTTTTGATTTGTGTGTTGAAATTTGGGGTTTATGATTCTTGGTTCTAGAAATTTATTTGGGGTTTAAACTTCACAGATTTGTGTGGCAAGAGTTCTCTTGTTTATGTTGACGTAGTCCAAGAATCTTGCGAATCATCTCCTTGATTTTAAGCAAACCGTAGTTGAGAAAATTACCCTATTGGAGAAGAAGCTTCAGTTTTAGCTTTAATAGTTGAGAGAATACTGTGCTTCTATATGTGTTCAATATGTTTGGAAAATAAACTAGGTTTACATTGGTTATTTCCGGCAATTACTATTTGTGCATCTTTCAGATCAAAATAGGGCTTAAGGTTGGTTCCATTTTGTTAATTTTTTTTATATAGTTTACCAAGTATTGTACTATTTGACATATCCCCTTTTTAACATAGCACATATATTCTAATATGGAAAAGGAGAACCCTTTTTGGTGTCCTCTTTTTTTGAGATTGTGTATATTTTACTATTCCAACTCTGTCTAATAAAAACTGTAATGTAATCTTTCAGAGAGCAGTTGGTTTTCAAAACTATAAGACTGAACTTCAATTTTCAAACCCATCCATGTTTTGTGAACAAAATGGTAACTGCTTTAGTTCATAATTGTAGTTGTTTCTTTTCCGAAACATCTAATCTCCTACGTAGGTGATTTACTTTTTGTAATTGCTTTAGTTCATAACTCGAGCAATTGATTAAATTTTCATTTTTCTTTGTTTGGAATGGTTGATTAGATTTTCAATTTTCTAGCTTTGTTTAGATTCATTGATTGATGTAGCTGGACTAGAAATACGAGGTAAAAAGAACTTCTGCCAATACTAATGACCAGGACTCTTCGCACACACCACTCCATGAGGTATCTATACGTAGGGCTACTAATGGGATTACAACAAGGTAGAAATGGCAGAAAACACTAAGGGAATTAGAACAAGGTACATATAGTGTGCTATAGACAAGCATATAGTCATGATGTGCAGAAAGTATTTTCTTCTTTTTCTTTCTTTTCTGTTTTCTGCATGTTGTTTGCAGTAAGTGATAAACATATTGTTCACACACTTTCTTTTCCATTTGTTCTGGCATTTTTATAAGTGCATCCGAAGGCAAAACAGGTACCTTGGATCTCATTGAGGAAAAAATTGCAAGGCTGTCGTGATTCCCAGGAGCCATGGTGAGGTAATTCTACTAACTTGAATCATTATCATTGTTCCCTTCCTCCTACTTTTAGTTTGAAGGATATGCTTATTTACTTTGGTAGAAATAAAAATGAAATGTTTCTGATTAGGTGGCATGGAAACTGTGGATGTTCTTGTTGATATTTGTTATAGAGTATTCATGAGCACCTGAACTGTTTTAGTTTGTTGAACCGTTTTCTTTGTTTGTTCACCACCCCCACCCCCACCCCAGCCGACAACACATATATGCCCAACCTGATAGTTTCTTCCATCCGTGCACAACCTGTGCTTTTGGTTTTTATGCATAGAAAATGGGTGATAGACTGATGAACTAGTGAACATGTGTTATTGCCTCTATGCTTCATTACTTTTCTTTTTTTAATCTATAGCTTTGATCTGGTTGATCAACTAGATGTTGTGGTCTAACTTTTAACTTTAATAGCTTCACTTATTTAAAGGATTCAGCTCATGTTGATCAACTATTTGCTGTGGGGCTTCAACTCTTTGTGGCAGTATCTTTTTGCTCCTACTAGCTTAGTCCCAATTAACTCTTACGTGCTTAGTCTATACAAGGTTTTATTATACCTTTAATCGGACTTTCCTCTAGGGGAGGGGTGAAATTTCATCTCTAGGGATTCGTCGAGGTACACATAAGCTAGCCCTATTACCCTACGTTTATCAAAGAAAATTCCAAAATTAATGCATTATATTCACCGTACTATGGGAGTCATGACAATTTGAGGGGCTAGTCACCTTCTTACACCGCTTTGGATCATCGATCAGTGGTTACCGAATAATTATATGATAGGGAAGAAAGAATGGGGCATGGCCAATGCCACTAGGCACTGGTTGCACTGAATAATATGTTTTGCAATTAGTAAACCACTCCCTCCCACCTTTATTCCTTGTACTTATTAAGTACTATATTCTTTTAATAATCTGTTAGGATAAAGTATGCCATGCTTCTATTTTTTTTTCTTCGTATCATCTGAACATAAGAGAAAGGACCTAAACCGGTCTGGGCCACCGACAATGTTTGCTTTTTAGAATGGGAAATTTAATCGTGAAAAATCTGGTACGTGTCATCAATTGAAGTTGCCATAAAACTATGTTTTGATAAGTGCATTTTGGCGGACCGTCATCAATGAAAGTGGTAGTCAAATTTTCCAAAAGATTGAACTGTTGGCTTTTCTTCCGTTATCAGCCAAAATAGATAAAGTCAATCTTACCACTCGTATAAGAACTGTTGGCTTTGCTTCCTCCCTTCCTCCTTACCCACCCAAAAGGCTAAGTCTTATCTCGATTTTCTAGGTTTGTGTGTAGTGGTTCACCATTGGTTTTTTTTTTGTCTTGGTGCTTAAAGGGTGGTTCCTTTGGTATTTTAGTCATGTTTTGTTTCCTACAATTTCTGGGGTGATGTCTTGGCATCTATATTACTTTTTTTTTTTTTTGTTGATTTGCTGATGTGTGAATCTATGTTATCTCTATGGATACCTCAGTTAATTGTGATGATGCTAATCTTACTGTGTTTGATGCTGGTTTTGGATTGTTGTTGTTTTGTGCTTTTCAGATGGTTATGGAGCATTTATTCAAGTCTTTGGATGCTATTTTGAAAGGCCTAACTTTGCCTCTCTGGTTACACTTTGGAGTTTTTTCGCCGCAGTTGAGCTGCTAATGTGGAGTACCTTCAATTTCTACTTCAATAGGGAGCCCCACTCTGCTACACTCTAATGCTAGATTGGAGTTTTAAAACATGTTGTTTCCTGCTATTTGTAAAGAATTCGATCCTTATTTGTCTTGTTCTCTCTCTTTTTAGATGCTTGAATTTTTTATTTCATACTTTTTGTGGTACGATTTTTCTTTATTTTGTACTTTACGAATTCGGGTAAAGTTTTTCAAGTGTTTGGTGAACACTTTTATTTATGGAAGTTATGAATGGATTATTATTGAATTTATGTTCTTAATTACAATAGGTTGGTGAATAGTTGGAAAGAACGATTGGTTGCTTGATTTAATTTACTGGGAATTAGGAAAAAAAAATTAGAAGCTTGTTTTGAGATCATTGTAATATAACATTTGCCAACCAAACATTTAATTGGAAAAATTAATAATATGCCAACGAAATCATTAATCGGGAAATAAGACATTTGCCGACTAAAATTTTAGTCGCCAAAAGTAGTAATATGCCGACTAAAAACTTTTAGTCGGGAAAATAAAACTTTTACCGACTAAATAATTAGTCGGTAATTAATGAATAATTTATCGACTAAATTTTTGGTCGACAATAATTTAAATATAACGACTAAATAATTAGTCGGGAAAAATGAACATTTGCCGACTAATTGCATTTTAGTCGGCGGTAACATTTGCCGACTGCGTTTCATCGACTAATTTGCCGACCAAATTTTTTAGTCGGAAAATCATTTTGCCGACTAAATTTCCTACTTTTCCCGACTAAACCTTTAGTCGGGAATGGTGTTTTTTCTTGTAGTGAATCAAATTGGTTTGCACAATCTCCATAGCACCTTGCAAAATTGGCAATTTTTTTTTTTGCTTTTCAACAATTTAAAAAAAATTCTAAAAAAAATAAAGAACTAAAAAGAAAACATATAAAAAAAAATAACTACCTGAATTCTTAACACACATTACTGTCCCCGGCAACGGCGCCAAAAATACTTGACCAATTTCTAATCCTAAATTAATAGGTTGCCTCAAGCGTAGGGCTGAGATCGATGTAGCACAATACCCGGTAAGACCAGAGTCGAATCCACTAAGGACGGTAAAGTGTGTGCTGTGAAAATTCGGGTTATTATAATTTAAATGGGCTCTTAGGTAGCCACCCCTTGTCGTTTTGATTGAGATTAACTAAACTTACAAAATAATTGAACTTTTTAGATAATTAAAAGAAGGTATGGTCATAGGGTTCATAGTACTTGTAACTAGTCCGGATTAACCTGCTCTGTTGGAGTTCTTAAAAACGTTTAATTTTATATTGAAAAAGATACCCCGTAAGATGCGAGGCCCTATGGTCGCCGTATACCCATGCGCAACGAAGAACGAGTTTTGAACCCCCATTTTCCCATTCACATAGGCTCCGACGATGCCCGGGTTCGTCCGCGGGAAGTATTTTCCAATCTAAAATCATTTTTACATTGTTTGATAAAAGGAGCAGTGCCCGAACTAATCACGGTGTTCTAATCACCCTGCAATCCTACCCATACGACGACTCACTCATTATTAAATAATAAACAAAAGAAACCCTAATTTGAAACATGATTCTAAATACGGGATAGAAAACAAACAAAAGATCTCAGTTAAATAAAAACAAACGAACAACTTTTATAAAGAATAAAAATTAAAACGAATTACCGGAGTGTGAATAATTAAATGAAGTTTCAAAACTTAAAGGAAAAACTCGAAACAAAAATAAACAATATTCAAAACAAAAAGCTAAACCTCGCAGCCCCTCTGTTGATCATTCCAAGAAGATATCACGGCAGCCCCTTTCTTTGTTTCGTCCGTCGGAATCAAGGCGTGCTGCGGGCGTCAAAACTCGTCCGTGGGAATCCCCCCTTTTATAAGTGCTGTAGCCGTGATCCTCCTGGCAGCCATATTTTCTTTTCTTTTTCTTCCTTTATTACTCCTAGCTGACTCTTACATATTAAGCCTTGCCAACCATTTAGCCATTGGGCCCACCATGTAATAGAATAAATCCAAGCCCAGTTCTTAATTTCTTCTTACAGTGAGAGTTTTACTCTTTGGCTCCATATTGCAATTTGAACTTCCACTAGATTGAACTCATACGACCCAACTTCGAACATTATTCAATATTTCAATTTTCGCACTTTTTACATCGAACTCTCCAAATACCTACAACACAAAAATAAAGCATAAAACTCCAAATAATAATATAAATAGACTTAGCAATGGCAAATTAGGGGGCGTGTATGTGAACATTTATGCGCCTATCACCAGGAGCCAGGGGCAAAATAGGCAATCTAGGTCTCACAATCCACTGGCGCCAACTACACATCTGTTTCCCTCCAAATGTGAAAAAAAAAAAAAAAAGAGAGAGAGTAAAGCAATCCTCTCTCTCTCTCTCCATTCCATGGCTTCTTCTTCCTATGCAACTACCCAATTATGGTAGTCAACGATTTTTTGTGCTTCAGAACATGGACCAAGTATGCAACAAGTGTCCATAATTGCTTGGCTAAAACCCTCAAAATGGACCAAGGGTGCAACAAGCATCCACAAGTGTCCATAATTGCTTCATAACACAAAACCCCCCACACTGAATTTTTTTTTTTTTTTGATCGGCCAAAACCCTACACTAATTTTGGAAAAAACTCCAGACAAAACCCCACACTGATTTTTTTATTTGCTCGACCAAAATCCCCCACACTGATTTTTTCTTTTTTTGCTTTTTATGCTTGGCCAAAACCCCACACTGATTTCAGAACATGCAGTCACAAATTAACAAGTTTAATACCCAACACAATCGGAAATAAAAACAATTTTTTGTACTTACAGCTGGGGATGGAGTCCTTGTCCCCTTGCCTCACCTCATCCATCATTCTTTGCCTTCCTAGTGAATGAACCGAGCAAGGATGGACCGAGAAAGGATGGAATCGAACCAAGCAAGGATGAACGTAACCTTAAATGTATGGCATTTGATCGGAGGAAGAGAGGAGAGACAGAGAGAACTCAGAAGCGTGTAGTTGTGAGGCACCTGTATTGTGAATGTATGTTGAGAGAGAAGGGTGCGTGAAAAGGGGCTTTTTCTTTGTCACGAGGTGTGAGACATGACATGTCTATCTTACCTATGGCTTTTGGGCTCCACTGCATGTGATAGGCACATGAGCCTCTTTTCTGTCCAAATGGCTAGAACCATTATTGATTGGATCACGTGGGTGACGGAGAGATAGTTGAGAGGATAAAATCGCCAAATTAATTAATAATTTATGGACGAAGTAGAGAAAAGTTGCATAGTTTAGAGGATAGAAGGAAAAAAAAACTCTTCCTTTTAATATCCAAGTTTGTGGTGGAGGGTAACAATTGGGTAATTGGGGGGAGGGGACTAATTATGGACATGATTGGACGTGAACATAAATAGTCTTGCTACAAGGAGGCTATTTAGTCCATGAGATTAACTAATCCGGATGTACATGCCTACAAAACACTTGACCAGGTGGTCCCGAATTAAGCAAATAATCTATCAACCACGTGCAGTTAACAAGAGGCTCTCATGAGTTGTGCCACTGATGATTGACACACTTGAGAGAGTAAACTAAGCAAGAGACACTGCTCAACGAACAAACAATTAAAACTCGCGAGTGTAAGGATAAAGAGTGTGAACGAGCGTGAGAAGTGAGAGCGGGAAGAAATAGCATTTTGAAAAATTATAATGTGAGTCATGTGACTAAGCTATGAGCATTGATAGTGTGCCGAGATCCTTGTGTTGAAATTCAGATGAATTCGACACATATCAGAACCCTGACATCTGTATATCCTTGCTGATAAAGTAAAAGAAGACGAGAAACGTGACATTGACATTACAAGACGTTCACAACCTTACATGCGGAAAAAGAAAAAAGAGTTTGTTGAGTACTAAAATTTTGAAAAGGAAATCCCTCGCCAATATTATACAGCGGTCGCCTATCTATTCCCCATTATATCAAAAATTCTAACAGCAGGGATAATCCGTAGGGACAAAGTATTTGGCCCCATTTTGGGTCCCGAAAAAATCTAAAAAAAATATTCATAAATTTTTGAATATTATTTTATAGGAACCTGTAAAAAATCAGCTTCTGCGGATTTTCTGATTTTCCCTCCTCATATAATCGGAAAAAAATTCTTCTCTCATATAGGTCACATCAGTCATGTCTCTAGAGGCTGACCAATTTGAGGGATTAATGAACCAAATTAAAGTAAGAAGCTCACCTCCCCGTCTTAATTGCTGGAAATGACTATTTTTCTGACTGAAACCTTTTCCATTGTGAGTTGCATCGCATAGTATCATCAACCACATTTGTTTGATTATTTCCCATCTCTTTGCCTTCGCCTTTCCCTTCAAATATGTGGCAATCCTACTCCAACTCCACGTATGTCGTTCAAAATCCATCAGCAAATTATGGCAAACCGCATTTACGTCACGTGCATCCCCTGTACGAAGTCCCGGATTGTGGAGCTCTTTCTCCAAAAATCCACGAGATACAACATTGGGCAACAGTGAGGGGTGTAGTATAAGTAGATACATCATGTAATTTGATAGAGCTTTGGACACTTCCCTGTTTTGCTTCCACGACGAAGAGTCAGACCCAGAGGGATCGTCTTCACCTCCTGCATCCCATTCCAATTCTAAACGGTAGCATATTTCTGTTGCCAAGTGCGCCGTCTCAATCATGTCGGAAAAAGCATCCCCGTGATATTACGGTCTTTTAATATCGCCCAAACCTCGGCCATATCCTTGGTTAACCTGTCCAATATTATTGAATAAATATGGGGATCACAAAGGTCTAAAATCGCTTTGTGAACCAGAGGATATACAGAACATGCCGTCTTGTGTCGATGTCTATTCCACTTATCCTCGTAATTACGACCTAACACCAACCTGATTATTTTTCTATTCCACTTATCCTCGTAATTTCTGACTTTGAGAAAATAACCAACTAGATCAAATTGCCCCATCATTTGAGACCAGTACTTTTTCTTCTTGTTGAAAAGCCATGGAAATCTTTGACTCAACCATATCACCCATTCCTTCTTACGATGTTCAATTAGCCAAAGCATCATCCAATTGGAGGAAAATAGTACAACGGCTGCATAAATCTCCAAAGCTACAGCTCCTACTATTAATACCCCTGTAATTGCGATATCAATCTCATGCCAATTCTCTTCATCATCTTCTTCCCTGGCCTTTAAAAGTACAATCTGAATGGTTAATCCTACTAACACACTCACTGTACATCCAAAACTGATACATCGCATGATAAAACCTCTCTTACTGTATATTAGGGCGGCCTTTGTATATAACAAATCATACACGAGGCCCATTTGAACCTCCAGTGCATCCCACTTAATATTAGTTTCTCTAATTTCCCAGGGATTGTTCGGGTACCCCATCTTGTTCACACCGCCCCCCATCACCAAATACCACCCCATAAACTGCCCCAGATGTTCACGAGCCAGAAGTAAAAGCCGCACATAGTCATGACCCTCCCTTGAGAACCGAAGTCTATTCATAAAAGAACTGAGGGATATTCTATTCAAGTACTTATCGTCGCTCACCCACTTGAGAACCGAGGTTCTTTCCCAGTACTTGATAACTCCCGCTAATAATGCCGGAAGCGACATAAACGAGAACCATGAATCTTTCCATGACATCAGAATTACATAAATCGCAACGAAAAGTTGAACGACTAATCCCAAAAGGTGCCTCATCCACAACTGATTATCTTCCAACGAATAAGCAGTTATGGTGTCAGGCCCACCAAGGTGTAACAAGAGTAACGGTGCCCATAAGGCCCATAGTACGATACTTTTTTCGCGATCGCCTTGGACGTCCGAGAGTTTTCCAAGAGCAACCGTTGCTACCCAGTCTGCCATTAAATAGGCCGACCAGACAAACACACTAATCCACATCGAGGATATATATTTTCTTCGGCTGCCGAATAGGGAAAGAATTATTTGTAGGGTGAAACTAAGGAGAACCAGTACTCGAAGATCCCACGTGTCCCAGAGTGTCCGCACCCATGTTGGAATCGGATCCATCTCACCCTAACCGTTTGTCTTCCTCATCATATGGTCAACATACGGGAAACAAAAGTTAATTAGATGAGAGAAATCTGACAAATAAAATTTATTTGATTATTTTCAAATCTTTACAAGATTTCACTCTAAACTAGTTAGCAAAATAAATTCTTTTGTTTCACCTCAAATAATACTCTAAATCTCTAAAAAGTTAACCAATATCCAATTTTTGCGTGCTTTTATTTAGCTTAATGTGGTCTAATGCGCAATTCACCAAGTTTTGAGAGTATAGATAATATCCATCTTTTGGTTCTTAAAATCTCATTAAGGTCCAATGACCCCGCAATTCAACACATAACGTGTTGCAAATTTGAAAAATTACTTTATTATATCAGATTACAAATAAATTACTCGCGGTAAAGTGTGTGCCACAGTTTTTAGACATAAATGAAATTGAGCCAAATTTGATTCATTCGGCCACTAACGTATGTTTCTAGTTCTTTTAAAATTTTAATTTAGTAATGCACGTACTGTGTCTCAAATCAGTTTCTTCGCACTTCGAAATAATCCATCACACGTGAGGGATGAGTTGATATCAAGAGTTGATGGCAAGGAAATCAAACCTAAGATCTTAATTATGTTTTCTAGTTATTGAGACATGTAGCGTGTAAAAATGACTATATGTTTTGCAGAGAAAGCAATCAATGAAATCAAAACCCTACTTCCACTTTTGAAAAACATTAAATATCACTCAATAAAATCATTCTTTTTTTAAAAATAACCATATCATATTTCCTATAGCTTGTTACAAATTCAAGTAAACTTAGATATTCAGATAATAATCACCACAAGTAAAGAGAGACTGTCAAATAAATTTAAGAAAAAACAAACAATAATGTAGTTAATTAGAAGCATCTAAAACAAAAAAGTGAACAAAAATATAACAAAAAAGTTCTAAATCTAAAACAAAAGTTAATTAAGCTGGACCACTAATCAATAATAAGTTTGTGTCTTGCGAGGTCAATCAAAATAAAAAAATAAAAATTAACGAGGAATAAGCGATGTGCAAATTAGCAACTAGGAGCAAAATACTTGGTTTATTTCTTATTCAAAGAAATATTCAAAGCGAAAAACATCTTCGAACATTAATCCATATGATAGCAATTAATTAACGAACAACATATATATGTTGAATTTTGTATCCGATCCCTTTATAATCAATAACGTAGAACGTAATTTCAAAAATATTACTACACATTGTCTCTAACTCGAAGCAAAATGTAACGAATTTCTCTAAATTCCAATTATGATTGAACTATAGTTCAACCACATAACGTTTTGCTTATTGAGACACACAGGCCAGCTCATAGGATAGGGCAAGACAAGCGACTGTTTCCGGCCCCCCGAATTTTGGTCCAAATTTGAAGCCCCGCTATAATGTATCTTCCATATTAATATTAGAATGTTTCCAAATAAAAACACAATTGTATCTAATTTTCTTGAAAAATTCTTGCAATCCTATATATCTTTTTATATTTATATTATCATAATTGTATCCTTCTAGTTTGATTTTTTTGATATTTCTTGTACTTTTATAATTTTTTTAAGAAATTCATGAATATATAAAAGGCTCAATATAGAGAATTCGCTTCGAACCTCCAAAATATATGAGCCGGCACTGGAGACATGTGGCGTGTGGAAATAACTATACATTTTGCAGAGAAAGCAATCAATGAAATCAAAACCCTAGTTCCACTTTTGAAAATAATAATGCTCTGTTTAGATGAGTTTTTGAGAAATTTTTTGGGGTTATGAGTGGCGAGAGAAATAGAGTAATGATTGGAAGTATGGGTAATGAGTGGAGAGGGATATAGAGAGAAATGAGAATAATGATTAAAAATGGGGATAATGAGTGAAGAGTAATGATTGGAAATAGAGGTAATAAGTATTTTTTGAGTTGGAAATTTTTTTCCAAAAACCAAACCAAACAAGGCATAAATATAGCTCAATAATAGTACTATCATTTTTAAAAAAAAAATAAGCACATCGTATTTTCTACTGGTTGTTACAAATTCAAGTAAACTTAATTCAGACAATAATCACCACAAGTAAAGAGAGACTGGGAGTAAAATGTCTAGAGAAAGTGAAAGGATTATGAAAATACCTGATAACACTTTGATGCGGCCAAATTAACAGTGGATTAATCCAATGGGGCTGTCAAATAAATTAAAAAATAAAACAACAATGCAGTTAATTAGGAGCATCTCGAACAAAAAAGCGAAAAAAAATATAACAAACAAGTACTAAATCTAAAACAGGAGTTAATCTGGAACATTATTCTGATAATAAGTTTGTGCCTTTTGAGGTCAATCAAAAATAAATAAAACAAAGGACTACTAGAGCAGCAGTACGCGATGTGCAAACATCTTTGAATATTAATACGTAGGATAACAGGTGATTAATGAACAACATGCATGTGTTGAATCTTTTATTCCCATTATGACCGATAACGTACAACATAATTTCAAAACTAACACTATTTGATTAGTAATAAATATTTCTCTTGGAAGAATGTGCGAGATTACTTGTTGTGTAGCTTGTGAGGACTTGGAAATAGGAAGAGATATATGGCTTGTGATGACTTCGAAACAAGAAGAGATATATGGTGCTCTGTATGTTATAAATCCCACTCCTATCTCTATCCTCGTATTTATAGGGTAAAAAAATAGCGAAGAACCAAAAAAAAGAAAAAGAAAGGGAGAAAATGAATATTCCTTGCTTGGAATAATGTTAAAGAAAATTAGTTAGAGAAAGAATAAATTACTTACTTCCAACTAACTCTGCTAGAATAGAATATATTAATTATTTGCTTGCAATATGGTTTGAAGACAAAAGATGGGCCCAACACTTTTATCTAACTCACATATGGAATATATTATTTGCTTGCAATTTGGTTTGAACTTTGAAAGACAAAAGATGGGCCCTTCAAGCTCCTAAATAGTTTTATTTTTATTTTTCTTGAATTAGAGTACTTGGGTTTAATAACATATTGATCCATTAAGTTTTTTCTCATGGTAGTTCAGAGTAACTATCATAGATTCTTCTGTGCATGTCGTTATAAATGGCTTTATCAAAGTTTTTTTTTCCATCCATGACCACAATGGGGATGATATTAATTCATTTAAACAAATAATACGCTTAATTAAAACTCCCATTTACTTAAAACACAGAGGGTGATCCGATCTTGTTTTTTCACATTTGAAAAAAATAAAACAAAGGACTACTAGAGCAGCAATAAGCGATGTGCAAATTAGCAATTGGGAGCAAAATACTTGATTTATTTCTTATTAAAAAAAATAGTCAAAGCCAAAAAAATCTTTGAATATCCATCCGTACGATAACAGGTAATTAATAAACAACATAAGTCGAGGTTTTTACTCCCATTATAACCGATAATGTACATACAACATAATTCAAAATTATTGCCCGTTTTCTCTAACTCAAACCAAAATGGGACTAATTTCTCTAATTCCAGTTATGATTGAACTATAGATTAGAATGATTACAAAAGGAGAACTACAAAGTTTCATACTAAAGCAGATATTTTGTTTGTCAATATCACAGTAATAAACACAAATGTTTAAAAAAAAAAGAAGGAATACTAATAGGAATATCTAAACGTTTCCGCATATAGCTTACCTACATCCAGAGATACTAAAAAATAACGTATTACTATATATTAAACATAGACTTTTTTTTTTTTTGATCGGCAAATTAAACATAGACATTACACTTTGGCCTGAAAAAAATACTCCACGGTCCACTCTGACTAGTTTGATCACATGAAGATGGATTGAATTACAACTTTTCAATATGGCAGTAATTGTTTTAAACTTGAACTTGTGGTCGTTATAGACTATTGATTTTTACTTTTAGATTGGTATGGATTAGGAAAATACTTTGTAAGAACAAACGGATTAGATGGAGCTAGCAGCTTGGGAAAATAAAACTCTAATAGGGTTGGAGTTCTACATATCTAGTTAAGGCCATTTATTAGTTGTACGGGTTTGGAAATATAAATGTGTTGTTATTGTGTGATACTTACAACCCATGTCCAAAATCCCAAAACCAATCTGACAGAGATGCGCGTAAATTAGCTCAAACTCTTGAGTTATGAAAAAAATGTTTGTGACCACACCTAGCCTGGGATCCGAGCCCCCCTCCCCTAAGTGAAAACATAGCACATAAAATGCAAACATATCACGTACAAGAATTTGTTGGATTTAAGTCAAAAACCTATACATTTTTTTTTTTTTTTGCTCAGCAAAAGGAAATTTTATAAAGCTCGAAAGGATACATCGAGAGGGGAGGCTGAGGATACATTGTTAATTAATTCATAAGTCACAGGGATATCCCAAGTGAGCGGACTAAAACCCAAACAATAAGGCTTCGTTTGTTTGGACATAAAATGTTTTTGGGTAAAATGTTTTACCGATTTTTCGGTGTTTGGTTGTGTAAAAAATGAGAAAAACATTTTACATGTAAAACATTTTCTATCAATTGGATGAAAATGACATACCCTTAAATCTTCCGTAAATTATTTTTCAAAATAAACCTGCTGCCTTCTACTGTAATTCTCACTGTTCAGTTTCCTCGATCGCCAGTCCTGACCCACGTTCAATTCTAATAACCTCATCTCTCTCTCTCTCTCTCTCTCTCTCTCTCTCTCTATACACTATTTTGTTGATTTTTGAAAATATTTTCAAGTGTCAACCAAACACCGGAAAATAAAAGTTTGAAGTTTGTTTTCTGAAAATACATTTTACATGGAAAATATTTTACATTGTAAAACATATTACATCGAAACAAACGGAGCCTAAGTAAATTGAAATTTGAAGAAAGGAAATGCAAAACAAATGTCCAAAGCAATAGTAATTCTTAATCATTTATATAATAAAAGAAAACGGTTTTTAAATTTTATCCCTCTATAAATCCTAACAATTGATTTGCTTCATAAATTTTATGGCTCTCCCGCTTTTCTTCCACACACACACACACACACACACCCCCCACCCCCCCCCCCCCCCCCCCCCCCCCCCCGCTCTCTCTCTCAAATAGTGGTAATTGCACAATTACTACTAATTAGATCTCATGTTGCATCATGTCTTCAAGCACAGACAAACCTTAGTTAACAAATATTACTTGATCATTATAAAAAAAAAAATGTTCCTCTTGGGAAAAATGTGGTACCTTTGCTTGTGGTGTAGCTTGTGATGAATTGGCAAAGATAACATATAATATATGGTGCTTTATATATTACTAATACGTCCAACGTATGTCTCTATCCCCATATTTATTTATATAGGATAAAAAATACCGAACAACAAATAAAAGGAAGGGAAAGAAGTGATTCTTTGCTTGCAATAGATAAAAGAGAGAGTGTCTGAGAGAGAACAAATTACTTTACTTGAGAGAGAGAGAGAGAGAGAGAGAGAGAGAACAACCGTAGGCAACCTGGAGGTCTTATTAGAGAAAGACTAGATAGATGCCTTGCTAACGCAACATGGACTCTAGCTTTCCCTGAGGCCTCTGTTAAACACCTTGTGAGGGTCCATTCGGATCATTGCCCTATCTTGCTAAATTCTGACCCTTCCCCCCCTCTCTCTCTAGACCGACCTTTCCGGTTTGAACCCATGTGGTTTTCTGACCCTTCCTTCATTCCCTTTGTGGAGCACTGTTGGGATAATTCAAACACTTTTAGCTCTCTAGCATCAAACTTTGCGGACAAAGTTCGTGTTTGGAACAAAGATCATTTTGGGAATATTTTTCATAAGAAAAAAATTCTAAAAGCTCGCATTCTGGGAACTCAAAAAGCTCTAGATTCTAACCCTTGCCAATTCCTCTTGGACCTTGAGGCTAGTCTCTCAAAAGATTTTAATGATCTGCTGAAACTGGAGGAAGATTTTTGGGCTGTTAAATCTAGAACAAACTGGCTCCTTGATGGAGATCGTAACACCAAATTTTTCCATTTATCCACGATCAACCGTAGAAGGTCCAATCGAATCCTGAGTCTTAAGGATAGCTCTGGGAAATGGATCTCTGACATCAATGAGTTGCATCTCTTGACTAGGACCCATTTTTCAAATCTCTTCACCACCGAATGGGATTTGGACCTCCTCCACCCCAATCCCATTCATGTCCCCCAAATTCCCTCCTCCAAGCATGATCGCCTTTGCATGACCCCTAACTTGTCCGAGATCAAGGAGACTTTGTGGTCCTTCGGTCCTTGGAAATCCCCTGGCCCCGATGGACTCCATCCTGGGTTTTTCCAGAAATGTTGGCCCTCTGTGGGAATCTCAGTCAAAAATACCATCTGCGAGATCTTCTCCTCTGGAAGGATGTCTCCAATTCTTAACGAAACCCTCATCTGTCTCATCCCTAAAGCCAAAAACCCTGAATCCATCAGCCAGTTTAGACCGATCAGCCTTTGCAACACCATTTACAAACTCGCTACAAAACTCCTTGTCAATCGCCTCAGACCAATGCTGGACGAACTCATTAACCCCCTCCAAGGAAGCTTCGTCCCTGGACGCCGCGCCATTGACAATGTGATCATTGTGCAAGAAGTAGTGCATAGCCTCAGTCACAAGAAAGGTTCCGTAGGGAATATGGTTATCAAAATTGACCTTGAAAAAGCTTTTGATCGTTTGGAATGGGGCTTTATCAGAAAGATGCTTTTGTCTTTTAACTTCCCTGACCTTTGGGTCAACCTCATTCTATCCTGCATCTCTTCTTCTTCATCCACAGTTCTCTTCAATGGTGGAAAGACGGAGACTTTCTGGCCTTCTCGCGGGATTAGGCAAGGAGATCCTCTTTCTCCTTACCTTTTCATATTATGCCTGGAATACCTATCCTCGCGTATCAATGAGGCCCTTCAGCAAAAATCTTGGAAGCCCATCAAAGTTGCAAACAGAGGTCCTTCCTTAACCCACTGTTTTTTCGCTGATGATATTGTTTTATTTGGTAAGGCCACCCCTGAGAACTGTCACGTGATTCGTGATATTCTCTCTGATTTTTGTTCGCATTCTGGGCAGCGAATTAGCTCCTCCAAATCCAAAGTGCTATTCTCAAAAAATGTTGCCCATCCTGATAGAGTGAACCTTACAAATATCCTTCAAATGCCTCTAGCATCCTCCTTTGGAGACTACCTTGGCTGCCCCATTTTAGACAAGAGGCCTAGGAAAGCAGACTTCAAATCCGTTCTTGACAAAATAAACTCCAAGCTTGCTGGATGGAAGAATAAAATCCTCCCCATGGTGGGAAGAACCACCCTGATCAAATCGGTTAACTGTACTATCCCGGCTTATGTCATGCAGAATACCATGCTTCCCAAATCGGTCCATAAAGCCATTGACAAAGCTAATAGAGATTTCCTTTGGGGATCTTCTACAGATGTGAGAAAAATTCACGCGGTGGGTTGGGAAAAAGTCACTAAACCCACTGAGCTTGGGGGGCTTGGCATCAAAACTTCTCTTGAAGCAAATACTGTTGCCATGGCAAAACTAAATTGGAGAGTTAATGTGGAAGACAAAATTTGGTCACGTGTGTTACTCTCCAAATATAAGCATCGCTCCATTGCTTACAATCGCCCCTCTCCCACTTGGAGAGGCTTGACCAAAGGGGAACATGTTTACAACGCTGGCACCAAAGTTGCTATTCGAAGTGGCAATAACACCTCTTTTTGGTACCTTAACTGGACTGGTCTTGGCCCCCTGAGGTCCTTGCTCTCGGGACCTCTCCTCGAAGATGAATCTAACCTTACGGTTAGAGATGTTTGGGGTTCAAATGAATGGGATCTCTCTAGAATTTCCTTCTCGCTTCCCCCTAGCATTCTCACCCACATCTTCCTAATTCACCCCCAGCAATTGGATCCCCAACCGGATACCACTGTCTGGAAATTTTCCCCCAGTGGCACCTTTTCCTCCAAATCTGCTTGGCTGCTCACTAGAAACTTTGCCTGTACCCCCCCTTTGATAATTGGACTTGGGTTTGGAAAATTAAAGCTAATCCCAGAATCAGAAATTTCTTTTGGCTTGCTGCCCAAAATAGACTCAAAACTAAGAGCCTTCTTTTCACGAGAAATATCACCCAAAGTGACCTTTGCGAGATTTGTAATGCTGGCTGTGAAAACGCGACTCATGTCCTTCGAGATTGTCACGTGGCTTCCAATGTCTGGGAAGGTGTTAGTATCCCTAACAGTGCTCTTTCCTCTTTCTCCTCTTCCCTCCCTCTTTGGCTAAAACAAAACTGTGAATCAAAAACCGTTCACTGATCGGGAATCCCGTGGGGTGTTGTTTTCCCTTTTACCTGTTGGAACATTTGGCTTCTCAGAAATAAAACCCTCTTCCAAAATGATCCTAGTCGGGCCAGAGAACTCTTGGACTCCACCATTGCTTCTTCAATTGCTTTGGCAATTGAATGGCATCATATTGCACTTCCAGCCTTGGATTCACGGAATAAAAGTATCGTGCTTGTCAAATGGTGCCCTCCTGGCACGTCTTTCTTTAAACTAAATACAGATGGTGCATGCAAGAAAAATCTCACACAAGCAACAGGAGGTGGCTTAATCAGAGATGAAAAAGGAAGCTGGATAGTTGGCTTCCACAGACTCCTCTGCACAACGTCAGCCTTGGAAGCAGAATTATGGGCTCTTAGGGATGGCCTTCAACTTGCCCACAACAAGCAACTTGTCCCCCTCTGTGTGGAAATAGATGCCCAGGCAGCCATTCAACTAATTATGGGTCCAAACCAACCCCGACACATTCTAAATAATCTCATACATGATTGCAGATGCCTGATGAGACAGCTGGGAGTGGAGAAGATTGACCATGTCTACCGCGAAGGAAACAAATGTGCCGACTTGCTAGCAAATATGTCATTTGATGATGCTCTAGATTTTCATTTATTTGATGTTGCTCCGGTTTGTACTAATTCGCAACTTTGCGAAGACACAAATGGGGTGGAATACCCTAGACTCTTGTATAACTCTTAATTTTCTATTTAATGTTCCTGGTTTACCAAAAAAAAAAAAAGAGAACAAATTACTTCCGACAAACTACCAGTTTTGAATAGAATATTATTTGCTTGCAATGTGGTTTGAACTTTGAAATGTAGTTTGAACTTTGAAATGTGCTTTGGATACCGGATGTCATATGTCCTTTCGAAAATGCTATCCAAGAACTTGACTTACTCCATTCATGATCCGAAAAAATATCCATGGCTTGTCTTCAGTTCACGTTTAGACTACAGAGGTGCGGTTAGAGTGTTCACAACTGTCAGATAATGCTTTTAACGGTCGAGATTAAACAAAAAATCAAGGGAAAGTCAACTTTTTTCTTGAAAAATTTTATTAAAATCTAGACCGTTAAATATAAAAATGAACGGCTATGATAAAATTGCATGGACTCTCTACAATTAGACTGCTGAGAAGTTAGGTCCTTCGTAAAGAATCAAGGACCTCAACCACAGGGGATCTTCCATATACACGCATCAAGTTTTGTAAAGAATATATGGGTCTACATACACCTAGCCCTTTGCCGGATTCTGTTTTGGTGTAGCAACATACGTACATTCAAGGAGGAGCCCTGAATACCGTATTCACAGAGGCGTGCGATCTCACTCATCCATTTCGACAACCAATGGTCCGGATTGTAAAAAAACTTTTCGAGAGAAGAGTTTAGTTGTTCTTAGAAATTTTATCTTAAAATCCGGATCGCAATCGTGCAAACATTTTTGGACGTCCACGGTTGGGCTTTGTAAAAAACTTATTTACGGAACCCTTTGTAAATAAGTTTTTCTGAATTAGATATTCCTAGCTCGTGATTATTCAGAGTAACTGTCAGATTCTTACATGCATATCGTTATATGTTATTATCAAGTTTTTGCAGCATCAAGGGAATGGAAGATGGAGTTCATTCATCTAGCCGAGTATATAATACTTAAAACGCCCATCTATCAGTCATCTCTGTTACTCACTCTCAAAGAACCTAGGTTCAACGAAAGACTGGTATAACATCTCTTCACAGAGCAAACTCAAAGAAATCAAACTTTATAAAATCTAGTTCAGCAGGCTTCCATGGACAATAAAAAGCCAAAACGAAGAAACTAAACGTATGCAAATTAAGCCAGCATCAATCAACTATGTGAAATGCTTCCTCAATTCCTGCAACTGTGGAATACCCATTTGATAGGGAGCACGCAACTACCTCAAGTGCTTTTTTGGTTCGCTTGATAACCGTCGAAAGCCAAGCAGAAAAGAACACAAATTTGTCTAATTGGCCGCAATAGCTTTTCGCACGTTATGTTCAACTAGTATGCTTATTATTATTCGAATTGTACGAAAATTGTTCAATCTAGATGGGTGTGAGGCAGATGAGGGAGCTCTAAAAGGAAAGGAGGTCATGCTTCATGGCAAGAAAGGATCAATCCGAGAGGCAGAGCCAGACAAGGATTTGGAGAAGGTTTCAAAAGCAATGCATCTAAAAAAAGGTTAAGGGCTAGAAAGGCACTAAAGCGACGATTTTGGTTCTCGAATCATTTGGATCTTTTAGAGCCCAGAGAGAATATGGGAGTATTCGCATGAAAATTTTGATATTTGGGGGTAGTGATAGATTCTTTGTGCTTGGGCTTGCCCTTTTAGATGTATGAGTTTTTCCCAATAGGTGTTTTTAGGCTTGGCTTATTAGGTGTGGGCTTGCCTCAATTGGTGTCCCCTTGGTTAGCTTCTTGTTAACCTCGGGTTTGGGTCTCAGATGACCATAAGATTATTCTTAGCTTTTTAACTCAGATGGGTCTCAGGTTAGGAATATTATGCTATCATTCCTTGTTCTTGTTAATTGCTGTAACAATCAGTGATTAATAAAAAAAAAATTGCCTTTAAAAAAAAGGGAGACTTAAAAATTCGTCCTTATTGTCTTCTACACTTATGAATTTATCATGTCCTTTTCAGCAACTTATGATTTCATCATTCTCATACTTTTAATACCGATATTGCCCTTTGAGTATTGTTAATTGTATATATTTATATATTTTAAATCATATATGTAATATAAGTTTTTCGATTTCATGGTAAATTATTTGTAACATTTACCATGAAATATGTCTATATGTTTTTATCATTTCATGGTTAATTATTTGGATCATTTACCATGAAACTAGTCCGGCGAAATCTGTTAGGCCGCTACGCGGACCAATTCATATAAGGATAGTTTGAGATGTACAAATAATTATGTTTACATCCCAAAATTCTTGTCTATATAGGCTAAAATTTTTAGGATGAAATCATAAGTAATTTACATCCCAAAATTCTTGTTTATATAGGCTGAGTGTTTTAGGATGTAATCATAAGTAATTTACATTACAAAATTCTTGTCTATATATATCACGCCCTCAATTTTTAACGTAAATAAATAATCCATTTCAATAAATGATCCTCGCACAACATATATATTATACCCAAAAGAGAATTTTAAAGGATTATTTACAAACCAAGTTTCCCAAGTTTAAACATTTATAACATTGGCACCACGGCCCGAATTCCATAGCTAGTTAAAAGAGTAAAATTTAGAGGTTACATAATATCTGAAATTAAAAGACTTCAAATAAATTTACAATTTCATTTTTCCAAAAGATCATACAAAAGACGATGAAATCACTTCTTGGCGGCTTTCAAAAGAGATGAGATCAAGCATGCATACCATGCACTTCGCGTCAAGGTCTTTGAGATATACCTGAAAATGATAGATTGAGCTACACTAGCCCAGTAGAAATTTCTGTACTCAAACTATATGTAAATGCGATGAAACATGCAATAAGAGTGAATGATTTTCAACGAACGATCGAAAGTACAAAAGGCACAATAAACCGACGAACAACGACTACGGAATTCGATGTGTCTTATAGATATGCCTAGCCATTTATACGTCAATCTAGAGGTAGCGTTAAACACACATCAATCAAAATGATAACGACAATTTCTCAAACCAATTCAAGTCTCCTCAAATGAATGCCACACTTGACTTTTCCATCCTTTACCATTTACCATCAAGCCTCTTTTCATAAAAGAAAGCATTTCTTTTTGATTTCCAAAGCACCTTTGAGAAATACTCTCGACCTCTACGGGGTCAAGCTCCGTTGATTCAAGTTTGAATAGCCGGAGTCCGTTGATTCTGCGCATGAATACCGGAAACCGTTGATTTGCTCAAGAATAGCCGGAGGATTTTAATAAAAATCCTTTTTCAAAACAAAAAGACAAGTTCCTTTCTTTTCAAATCCTTGGTAGAGTCAATTGTTTATCTCTTTCGTTAACGGTCATCATCTCAAGCGGCTAACAGTCCAAGTAACAACATATACTTCTGACATCAACTTCAACATTCTTCATTTTATGAGAAATTCAACTGTGTTACCACCCCATGCGTGACAGTGAACTCTCTTTTTACCCGGGTTTTCGCCTTACCACACCTTGTGTAACGGGCCCTCTAGAGTCTCTGCATTATCACACCTTGCGTTGCAGGACCCTCAATTCAAAATTCATAACTCACATAAACACATAAGCATTAACAATCCGAATACAAGAAGACAACACTTCCCAAGGTCACATACTTTCATTCATCATCATTCAATGTATTATAAACTCACAAATATGTCCCTTTGTACATCATTAACTACTTTAGGTTCACATTATCCCTCAAAGTCTATCATGACGCCCTACGTCACGTACCAATCCCACAACGACTCCCCGACACACCACTCGCTAGGTTCTAAATGAGAATCTGTAGAACGAATACCAAATGACCCGAGAATGATCAAGCAAAACGAAGCACGAAGATACGAGTTACCCTCTTCCCTTTCGGACCACTAGGCAAACCCCTATCGACCAACCAAGTGCCCACGTCATACCTATAGCTTACGATATTTAATAACGACTCCAGGGTACGCCCACCAATCCATCAATCACTACGTCACGCCATAACACTTAATAAGTCTATATCTTTCATTGGGACATGCCATGACGTCTACTTCTATCAACCAAAAGCATAAATAATGTACGGATATCCTAATCATTTATTTCTACACCTTTCTAAGTAATTATGGCGAGAGTCCAAGGAGATCGATTGGTCAATGAATCCTCAAGGTGCAAATGATCAAGTTTGGAAGTGATTTGAAGCTATTCGAAAGGTGTTTAAGGTGTCCGGGGTTCAAACGGGCACACGAGGAAACAAACGAACCAAATCTGCCCGAAACAAAATGGGGGTATTGATACCCCTGATCGAGGTATCAATACCTGGCCAGTGTCTGGTCCAGAGGAGAGTGGGGTATTGATACCCCTTTTGAGGGTATCAATACCACGGAGTTTTCTGTAGATTTTCAACTTTTCGACAGCGAAATCCCAACAACAACGACGAACTACGGCACGATCAAGGCACATAATCAACCCATAAACACATAGAGAGAGTAAGAAATCCCTACCTCGAAGTCGGAAAGCAAACACGAAGAGAGATCGGGCCACGCAAGCTCTAGAACTCAAATCTCGAAATACGCCAAGCACACTCCTTGTCGAATCGAACCCAATGAACAACGAGCTCGAGAACACGCGAGGAAGGTAGAATGATGGCTGTTTTTCATGGGTTTTGAGTTTGGGAGTGAGTTTGAGAGTGGAGGAGTGGAGAGAGAGGGAGGGCCGAAGGAGAGGAGAGAGATCGGGAGAGTGGAGAGAGAGTGAATTGGGGATTTTAATCCCCTACACCACCCCCCCCCCCCCCCCCCCCCCCCCCCCCCCACACACAGAGACACATATATATGTACTCAAACACATACTAATCACACTTGCACTCCTTCAACTTTCAATCCCTAATTCAAATAACCACCAAATAAACCGTATTTTCCTAATTAGCCAATTAATAAACATTTCAAATGATAATAATAATAATAATAATAATACGGGTCTCTACAATATAGGCCAAGAATTTTAGGATGTAATCATAAATAATTTGCATCTCAAAATTCTTGTCTATATAGACCAAGAATTTTAGGATGCAATCATAAGAATTTTAGGATGAAATCATAATTAATTTACATTCCAAAATTCTTGTCTATATAGGCTGAGATATTTAGGATGAAATTATAAGTATTTTACATCCCAAAATTCTTGTCTATATAGGCCAAGTATTTTAGGATGAAATCATAAGTAATTTAAATCTCAAAATTCTTGTCTATATAGGCCAAGAATTTTAGGATGAAATCATAAGTAATTTACATCCCAAAATTCTTGGAAATTCTTGTCCATATAGGCCAAAAATTTTAGGATGAAATCATAAGTAATTTATATCCCAAAATTCTTGTCTATATAGGCCGAGAATTTTAGAATGTAATCATAAGTAATTAACCATGTAATGTCATGGTAATTTAACGATGTAACGGTTTGAGGATGTCATGTTATATGTTTTTTTATGGTAATTTAGCCATGTTCTATTTGCCAATTCAAAGAATGAAGAAAAAATGCAAAGATGTGGTTAACTTATCATGTTATATTCCTAAAAATATCGATTCCTCAAATACGTTCCATGAAAAAAAAAAAAAAAAGAAGAAGAAGTAATTAATCATATTGAAATTTTACCAAATCCCATCAAATTAGTAAAATAATCCAATCCAATCCAATCCAATCCCACTAAATTGGAAAAACAATCCAATCCAATCCAACTAAATTGGGAAAACAATATAACATAATATATGTATATCATAATGAAAATAGTAAAAAAGGTAATTCACACACTAAAAGGATGTAATCATAAGTATGAAAAAAGAGCAGGATGAATTCTTACATGACATAGATAAAGAGAATGTATATTTAAATATTTCTAAAAAAAGGGGGGGGCAATACACCAACGTCATTTTGCGACAAATATGGAAGAGAAAAACTACCTACGAACATAAATTCTCGTTTTCTCAAGGATGAGTAGCTTTGTGATGCTTGGAAACGAGAAGAGACAAATGGTGCTCTGAATATTATAACCTCCCACCTTCGTATCAATCCTCATATATATGTTGTTAGTTCACCCAACAAATCATCTTGATCTGATATTACTAAATACTAGCTTGATACCCTCACATTTGTCTTAAAAAAATAGAGCGTCAAAATTCTGATCTTTTAGATTTTTCAAGAGAAATGTATGAGCAAACTAATGCGCATTATAATATGCGATCAGAATAGCAATCCAAGTAATATTTGTTTGAACGAACTATAATAAATATTGAGTCTTGAAAAAATGTGCAGGCCGAACCATCAAAATAAAATTGAGGTGGGACACTCCCGGGTACATTCTGAATTCTCAACTATCGATAAGTTGAATGCAAACTAAAATGCCAGTCCGTAAAATATTATTGCACAGGTCTAAGCTGCTAAAATTCATGAGTGCGATGATGGAGAACGCAAACGCAGAGCAAGAATTGAGAGCTAGAGTGAATGTCATTTTTGAAGAATTAATTACTATGTAACTAAGCTATATATGAGTTTGATAGTGTGCCACGATCCTTGCGATGAAATTCAGATGAATTAATCGAGTATTGATACTCCGTAACAGAGTAATTATTCAATACTCCCAGAATATATGAACAATATACTTCCTTCTCGCACTTGACATGTGGGTCCCACATGTGTCTCCTGTGTGGGCCCCACATGTTATGGAAAATGAGGAAATATACTATTCATGTACTCCGTGAGTATTGAATAATTTTCGCTCCATAATAATAAACCACAAACATACACACTCACTCTAGAGGTGTAGTGTGTGTGGAATCCAATTCGAATGTTTGTGTGAGTTTTTGTAGTTGTAGAACGATTGAATAACAAAAGATTGAAGACAAGAAACGTGACATTGACGTTAGCACGTACAAGACGTTCACAACTTTACTTGCATGCGGAAAAGGAAAAACGAACGAGTAGTTTTGAGTAGTACAGAAATTTTGAAAAGGAAATTAATTAAGGGGGACACTAAAACATACCAATAATAGACATTTGGTAGACTCTTGGGGGATTAATGAACCAAATTAAAGTGAGAAGCTCGCCTCCTTTCCTTAATTGCTGGAAGTGGCTATTTTTCTGACCGAAACTGGTTCTACCTCGAGTTGCAGTGTGTAGCATCCTCAACCAAATTAGTTTTATCAGTTCCCATCTCCTTGACCTCTCCATTCCCTTCAAAAGTTTGGCAATCCTACCAAAGCCCTCTCTTTCTTTCCGCAACAAATAACGGCAAGTCGCGTTTACGTCACTTTCTTCCCCTGTAAGATAATGCCGATCGAAAAGTAGCCTCTCCAAACCACGAAGACGTGAACCAACATTGGGCAGCAGTGAAGGGCGCATTATGAGTAGATACATCATGTAATCTGACAGAGCTTTGGACACTTTCATGTTTTCCTCCCAAGACAAGGAATTGGATCTAGAGGGATCATCTTCACCACCAGCTGCATCCCATTCTGTTTCTAAACGGTAGCATATTTCTGTTGCCAAGTACACGTGCCTAACTAGCCATAGAAAATCAGAATCCGACTCGTTAGGGATCGCCCAAATTTCGTCCAATTCACTAGTTAAGCTGCCGGATATTCTTAAAGGTTCATGAAGAAGCTCTAAAATCGCCTTGTATACCAGAGGATGTACAGAACATTCAGTCTTGTGTAGATATCTATTCCACTTATCCTCATATTTACGCCCTAACACCCTCCCGATTATTTTACTGCTTGGACTTCGAACAACATCACGCTGCTCGCGAGATTTGTGTAAATAACCAAGTAGATCAAATTGCCCCATCATTTTAGACCAGTTCTTTTTCTTCTTGTTGAAAAGGCGTGGAAATCTTTGATTCAACCCTATCACCCATTCCTTTTTACCGTGTTTAATTAACCAAAGCATTGCCCAGTTAGAGGAAAATAGTACGATGGCTGCATAAATCTCCAAAGCCAGAGCTCCTACTATTAATACCCCTGTAATTGCAATGTCAATCCAATTCTGATGATGATCTTCATCTCCTTCCCTGGTCTCTAAAAATACGATCCGGAAGATTAATCCTACGAACACAGCAACCGTAGATCCAAAGCTGATACAACGCATAATAAAACCTCCCTTACTGTATATTACGGGGACCTTGGTATATAACAAATCATACATGAGTCCCATTTTGACCTCCACCGCATCGCACATAATATTATCCCCCATAGCCCAGCTTTCGGGGTACCCCACAACTGGAAGATTGCTCTCACTCTCCAGGTACTGCATGAAGTCCTCCAGAAGTTCATGAGCCAAAACTAAAACCCGCACATAGTCGTTACCCTCGGTGTAATATTTAGTAGGAGTATGTTTAAGACTACCCAAGGGTATGCTAACCATGTATTTATCGCCGCTCACCGACTTGAGAACCCAAGTTCTCTCCCCGTACTTGATCAATCCCGCTACTAACGCCGGAATTGACATGAACGAGAACCATGAATTTTGCCACGATATTAGAATGACGTAGATCGCCACGAAAAGTTGAACCGCTAACCCTAGCAGGTGCCTCAACCATAACTGATTATCTTCCAATGAATAAGCAGTTATGCTATCAGGCCCACCAAGGTGTAACAAAAGCAGCGGTGCCCATATAGCCCATAATATGTTGCTTTTTTTGCGATCGCCTTGGACATCCGAGAGTTTGCCAAGAGCAACCGTTGCTACCCAGTCTGCCATTAAATAGGCCGACCAAACAAGGACACTTATCCACACCGATGATATATATTTTCTTCGGCTGCCAAATAGGGAAAGAATTATTTGAAGGGTGAAACTAAGGAGAACCAGTGCTCGAAGATCCCACATGTCCCAGAGTGTCCGCACCCATGTTGGAATCAGATCCATCTCACCCTAACCGTTTGTCTTCCTCATCATATCAACATACGAGAAACAAAAAGTAATGAGATGAGGGAAATCAGACCAATAATATTTATTTGCTTATTTTCAAATCTTTACAAGATTCAGTACTCTAAATTAACTAGTTAGCAAAATAATTTTTTTTTTGTTTCACCTCAAATAATACTCTAAATCTCTTAAAAGTTAACCAATATCCTATGTTTACGTGCTTTTATTTAGCTTAATGGGGTCTAATGCGCAATTCATCCAAGATTTGAGAGTATAGGTACTATCCATCTTTTAGTTCTTAAAATCTCATTAAGGTCCAATGACCCCGCAATTCAACACATAACGTGTCACAAATTTGAAATTTTACTTTATTATATCGGATTAAAAATAAATTACTCGTGGTAAAGTATGTGCCACGTTTCTTAGACATAAATAAAATTGAACCAAATTTGAGTCGATCGGCCACTAACGTATGTTTTCGAGTTCTTTCAAAATTTTATCTTAGTAATACACCGTGTCTCAGACCAGTTTGCTTGCACTTTGAAGTAATCCATTACACGTAAGGAATGAGTTGATCTCAAGGGTTAATGACAGGTAAATTAAACCTGGGATTTAACTATGTTTTCTAGTTATTGAGACACATCGCGTGTAAAAATGAATATATGTTTTGCAGAGAAAGCTATCAATGAAATCAAACGCCTACTTCCACTCTTTTGAAAACTTTAAATATAGCTCAATATAATCATTTTTTTTTAAAATAACCATATCGTATTTCCTATAGCTTGCCACAAATTCATTTAAACTTAGATATTCAGATAATAATCACCACAAATAAAGAAAGACTGTCAAACAAATTTAAGAAAAAACAAACAATAATGTAGTTAAATAGGAGCATCTCGAACAAAAAAGTGAACAAACAATTATAACAAACAAGCACTAAATCTAAAACAAAAGTTGATTAAGCTGGAACACTAATCAATAATAAGTTTGTGCCTTGCGAGGTCAATCAAAATAAAAAAAATAAAAAATAATTGACGAGGAATAAGCGATGTGCCAGGTAGCAACAGCTGGGAGCAAAATACTTGGTTTATTTTTTATTAAACGAAATATTCAAAGCAAAAAAAAAAAAAAAATCTTCGAATATTAATCCGTATGATAACAGGTAATTAACGAACAACATATGGTGAATTTTTTATTCCCATTATATATAATGGATAACGTACAACGTAATTTCAAAATTACTGCATGTGAGGGGGATGTTAAGGAAATAGAGTCCCACATTGCTTGGGAGTGGAATGGGTGATCACTTAATAACATCTGGGACCTCTCCACTCATTGCCAATTGGTTTTGAGATGGATATAAAGTTTCTACAAAATGTCTCTAATTCCAGTTATGATTGAACTATAGTTCAACCACGAAACATTTTGCTTATTGAGACACGTGGCGTATGCAAATGACTATACATTTTGCAGTGAAAGCATGCAATCAATGAAATCAAACCCCTAGTTCCACTTTTGAAAACATTAAATATACCTCAATAATATCATTTTAAAAAAAATAACCACATCGCATTTCCTATATATTGCTTGTTACAAATTCAAGTGAACTTAGAAATTCTGATTATAATCATCATAAGTAAAGAGAAAGTAAAATGTCTATAGAAAGTAAAAGGATTATGAAAATATCTATTAACACTTTGATGCGACGAAATTAACAGCGGATAAATCCAATGGGACTGTCAAATAAATTTAAAAATAAAAAAACAAAACAGCAATGCAGTTAATTAGGCATCTCGAACAAAAAAGCAAAAAAGACAAACAAGAGTTAAGCTGGAACACTAATCGATAATAAGTTTGTGCCTTGCGAGGTCAATTAAAAAAAATAAAACAAAGGACTACTAAAGCAGCAATAAGTGATGCATAACTGGGAGCAAAATACTTGGTTTTATTTCTCATTAAAAGAAATACTAAAAGCGAAAACATCTTTGAATATTAATCCGTAGGGTAATAGGTAATTAACGAACAACATGTGTCGAATCTTTCAGTACCATTATGACCGATAAGGTATAATATAATTTCAAAATTATTGAACGTTTTGTCTCTAACTCAAAGTAAAATGGAACGAATTTCTCTAATTCCAGTTATGATTGAACTATATATAGATTACAACCACCAGAAGATTACAACCACCAGAAGAGCAGGGCTACATAATTCCATACTCCTAAACTATAGTAATTTGTTTGGCTAAATCACAATAATAAATACAAAATGTTTAACAAAAAAAATGGAATACTTAAATTAAAAAGATTCGAAATAACTTACCTACATCCACAAATAAAGTATTTCGTGTTTAATACTAATGTTTTGGCGTGACAAGCCTACATCCACGAATGAAAAATAATGTTTAATTAAGCAGCCGGAAAACTTCTCCATTTTTCTCTCACCCGGCAGATCTATTTATTTCCCTCTAAGTCTACCATTTCTCTACACACTTAATTCCTAGAATCTCGAGTTACCTACTCATAGACAAAAGAAGAGAGAGAAAATAACATATCACAAATAGTTGGGAAGGTAAACGAACCGAGCAGCTCGCGAGCTCGGTTTGACTTTTTAAGGTTCGGCTTGGCTCGTTTATTATACGAGCCAAGCTCAAACTCAAGTTTTCGGCTCATTTAGTAAATGAGCCGAGCGGCTTGTTTGACAAAAACTCGGCTCGTTAAGGGTGGCTCCGTTCGATTAAAGAGGCTCGTTAATTTAGTAAAAGACTAAGCTCGGCTCGTTAAGGCTCGAGCCGAGCTCAAGCTTGAGTTTTTAGCTCGTTTACAAGCTCGAGCTCGACAAAACTCGGCTCAGCTCATTTACAGCTCTATTGGTACACTAAAAAACACATATGTTAGATTCCGCACATAAACACATGAGTCACTTAATACTATATTAGTCTCTGATATCCCAAGCTGGCGGACGAATCCCCCACAATAAGTAAATAGAAATTTAGAAGCAAGGAACTACAAAAGTAAATGTCCAAAACAAAATTGATCATGATAACAAATAATATTATTTGATTAGTAATAAATATTTCTCTTGGAAGAATGTGTGAGCTTAATTACTTGTTGTGTAGCTTTTGATGGCTTGGAAACAAGAAGAGATATATGGCTTGTGATGACTTGAAAAAGAGAAGAGATATATGGTGCTCTGTATGTTATAAATCCCATTCATGTCTCTCTCCTTGTATTTATAGGGTAAAAAAAATACCAAAAGAACAAAAAAAAAAAGAAAAAAGGAAGGGAGAAAATGAATGTTCCTTGCTTGGAATAATGTTAAAGAAAATTAATGAGAGAGAGAATAAATTACTTACTTCCAACCAACACTGTTAGAATAGAATATATTATTTGCTTGCAATATGGTTTGAAGACAAAAGATGAGCCCTTTGGAAGGAGTAACATGCATCCCTTTTAACTAAATCCCAGATAGAAAACGGAAATATATACGTACCGACCACCAACCACCGAAATCGTACCGCCTGCCGCCGGCTGGCAGTCTCCGGCCATCGGACGGCCAATCCGAGCCGTCCAAAAATTCTAAAACAAAACCTAAGGGGCCGTCCGCGAGAATCAACGGCATCTGAGGTGTGTAGAGTGCTTGATCTGAGCACCCATTTTTTCTGTATATACACGAAAAATAGGTGCTCGGATCAAGCATTCTACACATCTTGGATGCCGTTGATTCTTGCGCGAGCCCCCTCGGTTTTTTTTTTTAGAATTTTTGGACGGCTCGGATCAGCCGTCCGATGGCCAGAGACGGCCCACCGGTGACCGTCGATACAATTTTGGTGGGAGGCCGTCGGTATGGCTAGCATCACTATATATTATTTGCTTGCAATATGGTTCGAACTTTGAAGACAAAAGATGGGCCCTTCAAGCTCCTTACAATAGATTTTGTCATAGATTTTCAATTCCTATGATAATCTTCCATAACATTGATGGATTGATCTAATTCTGTAAAATATTTACCATAAAACCATTGAGTAAAAGAAATGATTTTCTTTGAATATTCAATCCAATCGTAAAATTCTTTTTTAAAAATCTGTAATTGATTTGCATCATATTTTGAGAAATACCATTTCCTATATTCCTTATATTTAGGAAAGAAAAATTCCTGATTAATATTTTTTCTAATATCAGGTGTACAGACTTCAACCATTAAAAGTAAAATTCATATCATGGAAAAGGGTCCTTGAACTAACAGATTCTGGAATGATTTACTCCATAATAGGCAGTTTCCCGATCAATTAACAGGATTGTTGAGTGCACCATAAAGCGTCACATGAATCACATTGCGCCACGTGCTATGTTTTTTTTTTTTCTTTTTTTATCAAGTATTGCATTTCGGATGATTATAATTAATGCACGAAACTCTGAAGTTATGTTGCTATAAATTTAAAATTTTGATTTTTGATTGTTGGTTGTCGTATAGGATTTGAATTCTTTAAGTGAATGTGCTCTATTAAGAAATGTGATGTAATACCAGTCTTTATTGGAACGAAGGTTCTTTGAGAGTAACATAAATGCCACATATGACATCCAGTGTCAAAAGCAATGAATAGTTACACCTTTCAAAGGGGCCCATCTTTTGTCTTCAAACCACATTGCAAGCAAATAATTTATACTGTGGAAAGTAAGTAAAAGTTGTTCTCCCTCTCACACACTTCTTTCTCTTTTATTTACTTTAAGAATAATATGATAAGCAAGGAATCACTTCTTTCCCTTCCTTTTGTTTGTTCTTGGGTACTCTTTTAAGTGCTCCGGGGGATTACAGTGACAGTGAATTTCTGCTCCTAGGTAGTCTGTGTCTTCTAATTTGTGGAAAAATGTTGGTGTAATACTGTTGATTAATTGTGCAATTTCAGAACATGTCGAATAGGCTTACTGGTAGAACATAACGTGCAAAAACCTATTGTGGCCAATTAGATAAAAAAAAAAAAATTAGTATTCATTTTGCTTGGGGTTTGACGGTGTTGGGCTCGGAGTGCAAAAAACTATTGCGACCGCCCTTAAAACAAACATTGCGGGTGCGATGTCAAATGCCATAAAAGACTTAATTGAAACCCTCGCTAACACCAAAAATTTATTTTAGGGGAGATGGTAGAAAAGCAGTCTAATAAGTGGCATCAGAGCCAGAAATCCGTGGGTTCGAGTCACGGGAGTGTCATTGTGAGGGAGAGATTGTTGGGCCCGGAGTGCCCCCATGGATTTGGTTACATAATGTCACTCTCTGCGATCTCTCTAAAAACAGACTTGCGGGTGCGATATCGAATGACATAAAAGACTTAATTAAAACTCTCATTAACACCAATTGGTTTTAGGAGATATGGTGGAAAAGCGATCCGACAGAGTGTTATCAAGGGAACCGAAAAACGCTTGAGGTTCTTGCGTGCTCCTTATCGAGTGGCTATTCCAATGTTGCAAGGATTGAAGGAACCATCTCACTGAGTTGATTGATGCTGGCTTTATCAGGCCATCTAAGGCAAGTTGGGGGTGCATATAATAGCAATCTAAGCGCAATTTCCCGACTAACTGGATTGCTAAGTGGCTTTAGTGGAACGAAGGTTATTTGAGAGTAGCATAAATGCCTCATACATGCATGTGTGTTTTAAGTGAATGGGTGTTTTAATTAAGTGTATTATTTTTGTTGAAATGAATTGTTATCATCCCCGTCATGGATGGAATTAAATTTGATAAAGTCATAAATAACGACATATATGCACAGAAGAATCTGTGATAGTTACTCTGAACTATCACGAGAAAAAACCACTAATGGGTAAAGGAGATATGACATCCAGTGTCCAAAGCAATGAATAGTTACACATTTCAAAGGGGCCCATCTTTTATTTTCAAACCACATTGCAAGCAAATAATTTATTCTGTGGAAAGTAAGTAAAAGTTGTTCTCCCTCACACACACTTCTATCTCTTTTATTTACTTTAGTAATATGATAAGCAAGGAATCACTTATTTCCCTTCCTTTTGTTTGTTCTTAGGTATTCTTTTGTCCTATAAATATGAGGATATATAGAGACAGGCATGCAACGCAAGATATAAAGCACCATATATTATATGTTCTCTTTTCCAATTCATCACAAGCTACACTGACAAGGTACCACATTTTTCCAAAGAGGAATATCTTTTTATTTATAAAGAGTAATATTTGTTAATATGTTCTCTTTTACAAGTAAGTATTTGTATGTGCTATGTTTACAAATTCAACTAATAAATGGCCTTAGCATGATGTTTAGAAGTCCAACCCTAGCTATTAGAGTTTTATTTTCCAAGCTGCTCCATCTAATCCGTTTGTTCTCTCACAAATCACCAATCTAAAAGCACAAATCAATAGTCTATAAGACTACAATGACTACAAGTTCAAGTTTAAAACGCGCGATAACTGTCATGCATATCATGCATATATATTGAAAAGTTGTAATTTTTTTTTTTTTACAAAAAATAAAAAGGAAAAGTTCCAACACAATCAATTGAACTACAAATGTGAAAACATACAGTTCAAGAGATTATATTTAGAGGAGGAGAAGAAGAAAAAGGAGAACTTAACCCTTTGAGATGTGAAATGCATGTGTCATGGAGGAAATTGTTGGGTTTTTTCCACATTAAATGCAGTTTGAAAAGAAAAAAGAAAAAATGAATAATGGGTTGTTGAGTATTTAATTGGCCCATGTAAATATGGTCATTGGAAATCCTCTTGAGTGGGTGCCGGCAATTCCAAGGGCATTTGTGATGCTTGGAATTTGAAGAGCCAAGTGTGTAGATCTTTCTCCAGGTCCTATTTAAGTGAAGTGGTGCATGTGTGCTATGTGTGCCGAGTGTGAGAAAAAGATGAGGGCAGCCCCATCGGGGGTTGCCGGATACACCGGCGGGAGGTGAGAGGAGAGTAGATGTGACGGAAAAATAGAGATGTTGGGGGTGAGTGTAAAACATTGTATAAAACCGTGTGTTAGGAGCTCGGGAGGGTTTTACATCTCACATTGTAATCTCTATTTTTCATATCGTGGAAGATTTCTCTCTCTCCCGTGGACGTACCCGAGTTTGGGGAACCACATATTTTGGTTGTGTGTGTTCTCTTGTGTGTGATTTCGTTTTTGTTTGTTGCGCTTCCGTTGCGGGTGGGATTACCAGGCACAATCCCAACAGAAATAACATCTAAAGATTTCTCTCTCAACTCCAGACTCAAAACACAACTTTGGTTTGCTTTGAAAAACCTTAAACTGTAACTAGAATATAATAAATATCAATTTTGTGAATTAGGGAGCGCCTTAAATAGGCTAGGGTGTTGCCCACGGCTTTTGTTTGGGACTATAACACTTTAAACATGACTGACACTCTATTGCGTATTTCGCCCCTGGCCTAATTATATAATATTCCGAAGTACCAAAAATATATATATATCGATTTTGTTCAAGTGTTTAAATTAGTAGCATAAACAAATGAATACAAGTACCATTCCGTTCGACCAAAAAAAAAAAAAAAAATGAATACAAGTATAACATGTACCATGCAGGTCAAACCGGGCCGAGCTAAATCCAGATTAGCTCTCAAGTTCATCATATTTCTGGAAATTAAGGGCTTAAAAATTTCAACCATTTGAGCCCACATTTCAATCCCTTTTGCCATGTTTGAGCAGGTGCTTAATTGCCCTTTAGGAAGGGCTCTCGAAAATTTTAAATATAAGCATTCCTTTTTGTTTTGTTTTTTTTTTTTGTTTTTTTTTTGTTTTTGAACATTTGTGTTTAGTAGTATGAATTGGAGAAGTTCATTCCATTTTGCTTTGAGTTAGCGACAACGTGCAATAATTTTGAAATTATATGTTGTTTTTGCAACAGCAAAAAGATTTTGAAATTATATTGTATGTCATCGGTCATAATGGGAATAAAAATTTTAACATATTTTGTTCGCTAAGTATCTGTTATCCTACGGATAAATATTCAAAGATGTTTTTCGTTTTGAGTATTTCTTTTAATAAGAAATAAACCAAGTATTTTGCTCATCCCAGTTGCTAATTTGCACACTGCTTATTGCTGCTCTAATAGTCCTTTGCCAGACAAAAACTTATTATCGATTAGCGTTCCAGCTTAACTTATGTTTTAGATTTAGTACTCCCACTTGTTTGTTATATGAATGTTTGCGTTTTTGTTCGAGATGCTCCTAATCAACTGCGTTATTGTTTTTTTTTTTTTTGATAGTCCCATTGAATTAATCCATTGTTAATTTGGACGCAGTGAAGTGTTATCAGGTACTTTCATAATCCTTTCACTTTCTCCAGACATTTTACTCCGAGTCTCTCAAGGAAATATGATGTGCTAATTATTATCTGAATTTCTAAGTTTACTTGAATTAATTTGTGACAACCAATAGGAAATATGATGTGGTTATTTTTTTTTAAAATGATATTATGGAGGTATATTTAATTAATTTTTTCAAAACTGGAAGTTGGGGTTTCCCTTTCAATCTTTTCTTTTGGCCTTCTTTTTGTCTCAAGTCTTCTCTCTTGAGCTTAGAGATTGGTTGTCTTGATGTACCCTTTATCGAATTCTAATAAAATCTTGTTGTCTAAGGATCAGGTTTGGTGTGATGTCGTAGCAATCGATGTTTGCCACCTCCTGTTAGGGAGGCCATGGCAATTTGATCGCAGGGTAATTCATGACGGGGGCGCCAATACTTATTCTCTCATGTCCGGGGGTACAAAGATTGTTTTGCTGCCTCCAATCGAAGGAGATTGTATCTAAGCCACAGGCTGGGGAGGGTACCAATTTTCAGACAAGGGCGTAGTTTGAAGGTGAAATTTCGGTGACAAATGTGGTGTTTGTTCTAGTTGGAAAGGAAAGCCCACGAGTGTAGACACCCCAATCTGAACCTCAGAGGTTCTTTGAACATCCCGATGATAAAATAAAGAAAACGATACATTTGAGAGCTTAAATAAAGAACTTCCTTAGCCTAAAAGCCCAAAAAATCCAAAAACTAGATAAGCCCAAGAAGCCCTGGACTGAACCTAGAATACCGCACGAAACACCTACACTGCACGGCGTAATAAAACTTATTATGCTGCACGCAGTCATGAGGTTAACAGCACGGCATTTTGTGGAAAAGTTCTGACTAGCTCAGTAAGCTGTCGGTCACGCTTGTAGTGAGCCACAACTGCAAAATGGCTTAGCTGAAAAAACACTTCTAACTCGCCCAGAAAACACCTCCCTCATTTGAATTCAAAATTCTTGGCTCTTGCCTATAAATACACCCCTCCACTCAATAGGAGGGGGTCCTGAATTTTCTCTCTCTCTCATCATGCTTTCACACCTCTTCTTTACTTCCAAGTCTTAAGAAAGTTGCTCTAAATACATTCTCCAAGCACTTTCTTTCTCAAAATGCCTCATTTTTTCCTTCACCATTAAAGTGAGTCTTTTACTCACTTTGAAATCTTACCTACCAAAACATCCAACAACCATTCATACCCACACACATCTTTTCTCAACTGATCTTGTCCACACTCATCTATCATCATCCGTCCTCATTCAAGCTCAAGACCAAAGGTAAAAACCAAGTTTCCTTGGGATAGGCCATGTCCTGATCCCTGGGGGAACTTTCCTGTAGTCAGGTTTAACCCCTTTTAGTTAAAGACTGACTTAAAAACTATTTTCAAAAACAAAAACAATCATTGTGCTGGACATACCACGATGTGCGGCATTCTGATACGTCGCACGGCATAGTATGTTCAGGCGCACGGTCTTTTATTAGTTGTTGTTCATTCGTTTAAACAGTCTAGATCTTCGTCATCCTTCATCAAGCCTGTTTGTATTGTTGAAATATTGTCATCAATATTTATCAGGATGAGACCATATCTACAAGCTATGTTTTATGTCCAAAAGAGATTTTCTTGATCATCCCAGGTGATCAAATACCCTGAAAATCATTTTTATGTTCATGGCTTGAAGAGATGGTACTATTTCAAGACGGATCAGCGGTTATGCGTCACCTGATATCTTTAGGGAATAACGCACGGAATATATAACACGCCGCGCGCTATTCTGGGGTATTGATGATTAGTCTAACAGCAAAGCAGGTAAATCGCACGGTATACCATAAGACCGTGCGCGGTATTATGGTAAGCCGTGTGAGGATGGTTCTGATCTAGACGGTTTATTGGATAGTTATTTTGTCTCACAACATCATATTCTTATCACTTCTGTATAGGCAACACCACGTGCACACCAATGTGATATCCCCCATGACCCTTCCCCCTTTGTGTGTTTATTAAAGAGTTTTATTCTCCGAAAGATATACGAAATTTTTCTTCTTTGAAAATGTTTAATAGAGACCGGTTTTGCAGGGCAAATGGGGTGCTTTCAACAAAATCTTTCCCATTTGTAACATGGCTCCCGAACCCAAAGTCTCGACGTTTTCACCAGATCAAATGCCTTTTTCAAACGAGTTCTCGGTTTCTCGGATCCTCCATCTCAAAAATCCGAGTGGCGACTCTTCGAGCGCGCGCCGGACGGAGAGCCCACAGCGAGTAATGCTTGATCAAAATGTTCCAGCTATTATCCAGCCCCTTCTGAAGGAATTTCAGGACATGTTTCTGCTGGAGTTGTCGGATGGGCTTCCACCCCTGCGAGAAATCCAATATCAGATTGACTTAGTTCCAAGTTCCAGCTTGCCAAACCGTCCCCATTATTGGATGAGTTCGAGGGAGCATGAAGAGTTGCGAAGGCAGTAGAAGAGCTGTTGTTTAAAGGCTTCATTAGAGAAAGCACTCTACACAAGGACCAAGGACCTATTGTGGACCAAGGTCCGGATGTGCTGTGCGGGTACCACGTGGGATATATCCACCCGACACTGAAAAATTCTTCGCATGAGAGAATATTTTTCAGTGTCAGGTGAGTACCACGTGGTGCCTGCTCAGTGCATCGGAGCCATCCATCACGTTTTTTGGACAGCTCAGATTTGGAGAGAAAAAAAAAGAGAGTGTTGGAGTGAGAGGAGAGAGAGTTTTAATCCAATCCGTCTAAAAGTATATTGGACAGACCGGATATGCCGAGCAGGTACCACATGGAATTCTTGGACACTCATATTGAGGCTGCATTCTTATGAGTTTAACTTAAACTTAACTTAAATTTGAGAATTTTGTCCTTATTTGAATTTCGCATTTGTTAGTTTTGCATCAAATTTTTTTGGGTTATTGATTTGTCTCGATGAGAGAAATCAAAAAAGTAAAAAAAAAAAAAAAAAAAAACTTTTACCCAAGTATTTAGGGAAATAGTCACTTTTTAGCCGAAAAAATCATTTTTTTTGGGCTACAAAATGGTTATTTCTCAAAATACTTGAGTAAAAGTAAAAGAATTTTACTTTTCGATTTCTCTTGTTGAGACGAATCAATAACCCATAAAAGTTTGGCACAAAACTAACAAATGCGAAAAAAATTTAAATAAGGACAAAATTTTTAAATTTAAGTTGAGTTTAAGTTAAGGTCACAAGAACGCAGTCTGAAAAGCAAACATGTGCTGAGGACAGACTGTCCTCACTCGGAAAAGCCTAGGCTTCAAACGAAGTTGAGGGGAATTTAAGATTGATTGGATTGGAAGCAAGGAATTTCAGCCCAATCTTTAATTGATTCCATTTCCCATGCTACAAATAGGGAATACCAGATTCCAACAAGAAAACGCAAGCTCTCTCTCCTGCGTATATTCTCTATACATTACAACTGCAAATTCCCAAGCTAGACCTGCCCGCTACAAATGGGCAAGTTTTCAGGATCGGGGAGGACTTCAACAGTTCCGAAGACTACTTCAGGATCGGAGAGGACTTCAACGGTACCGAAGACTACTTCGAAACTTTTCAAGAGTCATCACCAAAGCATGTTCGCGGCATCCAGTCGCAGCGATTTGATGTTGAGGCAGATTAAGATTACCCATAATCCCGCGGGCCTTGAAGTCGATGTCAGACCCATTCTCTACTGTGTCGAGGATATCTTCAGTCGTATCACTACGGCCGTCCGTAGCAACAAACCAGTACGTGTGTGTAATCAATCCTTCATTAATTCTCCTCTTTCATGAACATATTATGCGCATATCTATTTCTCTAACTAGTTTCTTTTTTTCTCATCAAAAAGCGGGAATACTGCATTCGTGGCGGACGAGGGCCTACACTCTACGTACCAAGATGAATGCTTGTTTTGCTGATTCAATGGTGATCTTATTGCAGGGCTTCCACGGACATGCACAGAAGACGGAGGACAAAGCTCTACACGCCGGTTACATTATGCTTCATGAGCTATCAGATATGATCACAAGAATTTCCTCCGAGGTTAAAAAGCAGATTTTTTCTCTCTTTTTGGTGAAACACAGATTATGTTCTGTTATGAACCAAGAATACTACTCCACGCACAAAAATACCAGAAAAACTGAACCAATGTATCTAGTTCATACCAAGGCCGGCCCTGATATTTGAGTGGCCAAAACCCGACCTCAAGCTTGGTTGCCCATATATTTGCTATTAAACAATAAAAAGTAATAAGACATAAAAGCGCTATAAGAAAAATATCAAAATATTACTTTGATTATATTGCTTTATGATTATCACGACTTGATTCAAAGAAAACAACTTATCCTTGCATTTTTTGAAACAATGTATGATTTACTTTTCTCCCTAAGGCCAAAATAAAAAGTTTTTTTTTAATGTCCCTTTTTTTTGTTGTATTTTTTACTTTTTGCACTTCTCTCATCGAGATAAATGATTTATTCAAAATAACGGGAATCTAAGAAAAAACAGAAATTTTTTCTAGGAAAATTGAATTTACCTGGGAAAATTGAATTTTCAGATAGCATTCAAGTGTGAGGCTGGTGAAGACAAACACCAAACAACATTCTCTCTACTAAACATGTTATCAATCTACCCATGGGAAGCTAAGTTGGTGCTAACCCTAGCAGCCTTCGCAGTACACTACGGCAAGTTCTGGCTCCTAGCACCACAAAGCTACCCGTCAAAGCAGCTCCCTATTCCGATGGGTAATTCCCTCAAGCAACTAAAGTACTTCCGCCCATTGAAACCCGACGTCGTTGAAGCCCTTAACAATCTCTTTGGGGCCATGTTGGACTTGACTAGGTGCATGGTTGCATTCAAGGAGCTACCTTCTGCATACGTTGCTCATGATGTTCCGGCGTTCACTGCAGCTAAGGATACTACTCCAACTGTTGTTTATTGGACACTGAGAGGAGTCGTGGTTTGCATGGCTCAGATCAGTGGGCTCAGTAGCACAGGCTATGAGTATGTTACCATTCATGTGTTTTCTATACTATCTCATTCAATAATCAGATCGATTTTTGTATGTCATGGATTAGAGAATTTTAGAAATCAAGAACTCAGAAGACCAATATTGATAGGCACACAAAACAAGTACATAGAAAGCTTGAATGGAATTTTATGGTTGAGTTATCATGAGTCTATGACTAATCATCGTAAAATAGAAAATCCAACTAGATGCACATTTTAACTGCAGAAATACTACAGCTAATAGACACCAAATTAACTTGAAGATGTCATAGTTCCCTTGTTGGACTTACTATGAGCATACATGTTGCCGTACCGGGTACTAGGTGCAGCTTTGTGTTTGGACAATGATAAGAAATGGGGCCGATTTGGTCTCTCACCTAACCAAAAATCCATAACTAATAATCTTATGAGCCTAGACAGGGTATGCCCAAGGGATTTGAACGTCCAATGCTAGATTATGGGATAGTGCCCTACGTATTTTTAGAATTAAACAATGATAGAAATATTTTTTTTATATTACTACTTTAGACTTTATAATGCATGTTAATTGTTTTGTTACCAACAGCCAAAGTGGTTGGCTTGAATTCTACTTGACTTAGTTTCGAAACCTGGCAATTACAATAGCATTATTTTTGAAAAAAAAACATTTCAAATGAAAAAAACTACCCAAAAGACTCGAACTCGGATACTCTACAGAGACTAAAATCAACTTACCACTAAGCTAGCAAAGACATTTGTGTTATAGAATGAACAAATAATATATATACTAATTTACAAATAATATTGGAGTGCCCCTAGAATTCAAAAAATTTTGGATACCCCGAAACCCAGGCCTCTTGGGAATTGGGCCGGCCCTGAGCCTAGAGCATCATAAATAGCAGCATGCTCGGTGGGTTATCGATCCAAGACTACTGAATAACTCCAGATCAAATATATATGCATTTATAAAAGGAGATATATTGAAGAGCATAATGACTAGTAATTAGTTGAACATGTATATGTAGCTATTTATGAATAAAAGCTGTTACAAATGACATGTCTTCTTCACATATACATTATGATTTCAGGGACCCAAATAGCTTCGCTCAAATGCTCAACAGATGTCATGAGCATCTCAAGGAGCAATTGGATATTTGCAACCAAATCATAGGTACGTATGCCCACTAATGAACCAGTTCGAATGAATTAAAGGAATATTAATGTATTTAAAGTTAAAACTAAATCTTGCCTTTACTTGTAGATGAGAAGAGGAATAATGAATCCTACGAGAAACTGCTCAAAACCTTTGAAATGATCCATATTGATAACATGGAAGTTCTCAAGGCCCTGATTTATGCCGGGGATGATCAACCACCTCTCTTTGATGGTTCTTCTAAGACAAGGGTTTGAACATGAACTCCTTATATATATATATATATATATATATATATATATATATATATATATATATATATATATATATATATATATATATATATATATAGCTGAATACATAGCGCAAAAGATTCACCTGATTCCGCCTTCAAAACAATACTATATTTTACCTGCAAATCTTGGGACAAAAGAGAGAAGTAGAATGAGCCAGTAACCAGTAATATCCCGAGCACTTTTAAATAACCCCTAGACCGCATAAATAATCATTACACAAACACTACAGGAAAATATTCTTTTGGCGATGCAATCTAAATTCGTCGCCAAAAATGATACCTTTTGGCAAGGAAATACTTCAGATTCCGTCGCCAAATTAGACATATTTCACGACGAAATGAAAACAAGTAATTTTTGCTGGGCCTTTACCCTTTTTTTAGGTTCATTAGGATTCTTATTGGTTGGAGCTACCAGTTATTTTGGTAGAAATTTGATATTTTTATTTCCGCCTCAACAAATCTTCTTTTTTTTTCTTCAGGGCTCGTAATGTCTTTCTATGGGATCTGGTCGAATTTCATCGGACCAATTTGGCAAGGAAATGAGATTTTGTTGCCAAAAGGTACCATTTGGCAAGAAAATATGGATTTCGTCACCAAAAGGTACCAGTTTCGACGATGAAATCACATTCTCCATCGCAAGGATTTCCGGCAATGAAAACACGGCGACAACTTTTCGTCGCCTATAAATTTAGCAACGAATTTTGTTACTCTAGTGACAGTTTTTTCGTCGCAATTGAACGTTTTTGTAGTAGTTAAAGAGAAACCTTACCTGATAAATCAAGTCCAAACTACCCAATAACAAATGGGTATGATAACTTATTGCATCACAATTTGGGTTGAATTCTAGACACGCCTCAAAATACTTGTAAGTACTTATCCTCACAAGCATACGTGGTGAAGAAAAGAGTGTTGGGACACCACATAGGGCGCGGTGCCCCAAAGGCCAAGACCATTGAATAATTTCAATACTTCTACTTGAGTGCAGACCTCATTAAGGAAGAATACAATGTCGTTTCCACAAAATAAATAAATAAATAAAATTGCGGGAAGCGGCCATAGGTTCGAACCCTTTTCACTAATTTACCGTCTCTATGGAAAAAACAGGCTAATCTTGACATTCTAAGGAGGAAAAATGTGTTATTGCTAATATCAAGCCTAGACATCTCCCCAGACGAGCTGTCAATTCTGAAACAAATCTACAACGAGTCCCGACAACGTGCGACAAGGTCGGACAACCTGTACGAGGTGGTTTGGGTCCCAATTCTGGACCGCTCTGTGCAACAGTGGACCGACCAGATGCAAAAAAAGTTTGAGACCCTACAACACACTATGCCATGGTACACAGTGCACCACCCTTCACTGATCGATCGTGTGGTGATTAGGTTCGTGAAGGAGAGGGGGCATTTTCGTAATAACCCTATCCTTGTGGTGTTGGACCCAACAGGAAGGGTGGCGAGCCCCAATGCTATTCACATGATGTGGATTTGGAGGAGCAATGCTTTGCCTTTCACTAGCTCTCGAGAGAAGATTTTGTGGGACGGAGAGACTTGGAAGCTTGAATTGCTTGTGAATGGTATTGACCAAACAGTCTTGGATTGGGTAAGTAATTTTTCCCAACAAATGTAGATAGTGGTAATCAAACACTATTTATGCATGCATATATACATATGTTACTCCGTAAATACTCCATCAATCTCGATTCTGTTGTCCTTTTTGGAGTACGTGTCACTTTTCAATTGATTATATCTTGCAATCTATATTGTTTTAGGTGATTTTGAAAATTTTGTTTAAAAGAGCTCATTGAGATCCATCAAACAAGGCTCATATTGCATGTAAAAGATATTACCAATTAAAATTTATAATCAATTTTCTATCTGGTTAGAAGAGAACGAGAGACAAAAGAATGGAGACGGAGGGAGTAATAGTTTCGGGACATGTAATGGAAACAGTGGCAGTCAAAATATCAAATGATACGTGACAGGAATCAGTTGTGTTAGACTTTATCCCACATCATTCAACTTAACCACCCAAGCTTGATTAATAAAACATAGAAGCTACTTTACTTATTGTCAATCAGGGTATAGCAGAATTGAAACGGGATATAGCATTTATGTAACGGGGTATAGCAGAATTGAAACGAAATGCAACGTAATGCAAGATATTTAAATCCTTGTTAGGGAGATAATTTCCTAATAGGTAGGTTACGTTGTAGGTTGCTTTGGTAGCTCTAATTGGACTTGCTCTGACATCAACACGGAAATTTTCCATTTTATCAGATAAGGAATAGTTGGAGTACTTGCTCTAACACACCATGGAATTTTTCATTTTACCAGATAAGCGATGAGAAACACATTTTCGTTTACGGAGGGGATGACATCGAGTGGATTCGAAGATTCACCAAGACAGCACGATTCGTTGCCCAATCCGCTCGCATCCCTCTAGAGATGGTCTACGTCGGAAAGAGCAGCATGAAAGAAAAAGTCCGTAAAATCATCACCGCCATCACAAATGAAAAGCTCAGCCACGCATGGCCAGAGCCCATGATATGGTGCTTCTGGACTCGATTGGAAAGCATGTTGTTTTCCAGGATCCAGATAGGTCGAATAGACGGCGACCACGACCCCATGGTGCAAGAAATCATGAAACTGCTGAGCTATGACAAGAGTATTGGAGGCTGGGCCGTGCTGGGTCGGGGGTCGCAAGTGGTGGTGAATGGACACGGGACCAAAGTGATGGATACTTTGTTGAAGTACGATGTATGGAAAGAACATGTGGCCAGTAAAGGGTTTGAACGGTCGTTCAAGGATCATCACGACATGCTTCATGCGACTGAGCACCCGTTTTTCCGGTACGAGATTCTGAGAACAGCCAGTACCGGGAGGATGCCGGAGAGTATGAAGTGTCCGGAGTGCCTTCGTGCTATTGAGATGTCTATGGCTTTTTCTTGCTGCCATGATGAAAATCCTACTGTCGCACTCTAATGAAGGTTAATTCAAGCTACTTGGCAATGGCATGTGTGGTTTTATTATTATTTTTTTCTTTTTTTTTAACAAGATGTGGCACATAATGTGATGTTTAGGTCACATGTGGAATTTGATGATAAGGTTGGTCCTCTAATGTGACGCAGCGGAATTTACATAGAGACTAATAGCGAACTAATCCAAACGAAGTAAAACTCGAATCCACAAGAAGAGAGAAGACACCGATAATATTATTGATGAAAAAAACTAAATAAAACATAAGTCATAAGGCCTAACCCTAAAAACTGTAGAAAATAGACTAAAAAAGTAAAAATAAAAAATTCCAAAAATTGTAGAAACTACCAAAATTGAAAACGGGAAGGAAAAAATAAGATTTTCCCAACTGAAACCAACTTCTTCGGAATTATACGCTAAGAGTTATTAATGATTTAAAACTTTTCTAAAACGGCAAAAATGTTAAATTGAAGGCCTAAACGAAGAAATTAGGCTGAAATCCATCACATTCCGAGTTTGTCCGAAATTTGGGCACATTCCGAGCGCTTTTTAGAACATTGGTTCTAGGATATAAGAGACCCCTTGCATCATCTGCCAATTAGGAACAGAAACATAAAAACTACCATTACAAGATCACATATTCTGATCTTGATCCTTCCTGTCCCATAAAAACACAGTTCAAGCACACGCAACAAACATACCTACATACAGTCTATATTACAAACGACAAGCACACTCACATACAGTCTTTATTACAAACCACAAACACACTCAAGAAACACCCACCACAGTAGTTCAATTACTAGTTCAAGCATCACAAAGATTAAAAAAAAACAAAACATAAGTGAATCAAGCTTCATTTCCAGCTTCAAATGCCAACTCCATTTATCATATACGGTTAAATGGACCAAAAAAAAATTCAATTAATACGAGCAATATGCAATGTTAAAACCAAAAAAATGTGATTTAGACGATTCATAGTATCAGACATGATTTAAGCTAAAATTACATATTCAAGCTACAATAATCTACACATTTCTGATCATAAACAGATACTGTGATGTTGAGAAAGAAACAAACGGGGATGCAGATTATTCAGACGTCTCAGCGATAGATGCAACAAATTCAAACCGGCCATTTTCGAGCACATTTATCTAAATATGCAGCCATTTTCGAACAAACACACATGCAACAAATTAAAACCAGCAACAGAGAGAGAACCGGAGACGCGCGCGCGCACACACACACACAGAGAGAGAGAGAGAGAGAGACCAGAGATGACTGATGATAACAGTCGACTGGTTCAAATGGGCCCGAAGAGTGTCGACTACGGACTGCTTCAATCGATTTCCTGCAAAAACAGAGTCACGGAGACGATTAGAGACGATATCGAGAGAGAGAGAGAGAGAGAGAGATCTCACAATAGCTCAACCTGCAAAAACAGAGTTACGATCGAGAGAGAGACTGAGAGTCCATATCAAGAGAGAGTCCAGATCGAGAGAGAGAGAAGAACGCAGAGCAGATCGCCTCTCTCGGCCCCTGTTGTAACCTAGAGTGGCTGAGTTTGAAAATGAGGTGAGGATAAAACCGTAACAACCCGTTTGGACAGAGGATTTGATTTTTGATGAATATATAATGAGGGTTGATATGTAACGAGATGTGATATGTAATGAGGGTGACCCCACTTCGGTGAATTCGTAATGAGATATTTGGATGATTTTTTAATAATAATGATTTATATGGTGAATATAATGAAATTAGATGTCAAATGACTGAATCACCCTCCTTGATTTTGTAATGCTCCAAATTGGTTTATTTCATTAATTAGAAAAAATTAGTATTTACCATTAATTTGAGGATAAAATAAATTTATTTTTAATTTATAAATGTTTAAATTATATATTTAATAAACAATTACTTTCCAAAAAGAAAAAGAAAAAGAAAAAGCAATAGGAAAGAGGGAAAAAAAAAAAACCAAAGCTGTTCATATGTGTATATTAGTATCAATATAGGTATATATACATATACATATATAGAGTCCAGCTCGTATGCGGACCACCTCATTTTAATAAAATGCGAACCTCCATTTTTCGATCGAATTTCGATAATCCGAGCCGCTCAATGTGTTCAGAACGTGATTTTAAGGGTACCCGCGAGAAATCGGCAAAAAAAATGATCGGGAAGGGCTTCATCTGAGCAGTTTTTGTTTATTTTTTATCGAACGGTTCAAACAAAAACTGTTCTGATGAAGTCCTTCCCGATCAATTTTTTTGCCTATTTCTTTAGGGGTACCCTTAAAATCACGTTCTGAACACATTGAGCGGCTCGGATCATCAAAATTCGATCAGAAAATGGGAGAAATGAGTAGGTCCGCATTTTAGTTAAAATGCGGACTCCCTCATTTGAGACTGACTTTATATATACACACAGATCCACTTCAAAAAATCCCACCGACTATCCACCATCGCCTCCCCCCAACCCCCTCCTCAACCTCCACTCCGACGAGCGGCGACCTCCTTCTTCTTTGACGATCGGCTACCCCTCCTCTGACGATCAGAAACCTCCTTCTTCTCTGGCGCCAACGATCTCTACGAGGTATCACTCATTCTCCTCCTCCTCCTCCTCCTCCTCTATCTTCTTCAGTTTGGTTTCTGCGCTCCACAAACGTGTGATGACAAAAAGAAAGGGTGAAATGGTCATTATACAGCCCCGCATAACCAACGATAGGGGTACCCCTGTCGTTAGCTAATCCAGCCACGGGTGGATTTGTAGTCCGAAGTCCCTAAATCAGGGGGCAAATCGAGGTGGGCTTTTTCGCTTCCAAAGACCGGAGAAGAGGAGAGCCCGGACTTAATCTCCAGCTGCATCACAAATCCAGGGCCATATCTACCAGCCAAACAGGCTGTAACAACGTGTAAGTGTATATATATGTAGGGGTATTTTTGTAAATATATTATTTCGATTCGGTTCGGGGATTGGTTTGGTTATCAGTTGAACCATAACCAAACCAAACCAGTTCGATTATCTCCCACCATCCACCATATCCGCACCAATGGAGATTATTTTGGTTATTGTTCGGGGGGAAAAATCGGTTACGGTTCGAGTACCCATCAGTTCAGTTGAAATTGTCATTCCTACTTTCCCATCCATCTCGTGTCTTCCTCGCGCATGTAAATTTTGTGCTCCAACCTTTCGCTCTGATACCTGTTGTTGAGATTTTTAGTCCCTCGTAACAACGGAAGCACACCACTTTAGACACCCGAGTTTGGACTTATTAATTATCTTTAATTTGTGCCCTTGAGGCTCTCCAATGATGAAAAAAGATTGAAACGGGCTTTGAACAAGCTTGAACGATGCTTCTTGGACTTTTACAAACCAAAACTACCTTTTTCCCATGACACACTGAGGGTAAAATGAGAACACATTTGAATGTATAAAATATTTTTGAATGAAACCAATTGGGTTAGAAAGATGACTCGACTAGCTTTCCAACGCTATAAAAATACCTGAATCCGAGTTCGGGAGTATCCGAGGTGGCCCTACAAAGTTTGGTCTGTTGTGCAGCCACTCCTGAGTACACAGGACCACTCCTAAGCACCCAGTAGTGCCACTTCTAAGCGCTTAAGCACTGTCACACCCAATGGGTGAAGAAGTCTTCCACCCACCCCACTTTTTTCATTCAACGATTAAACCTGGTCACCTGAGTATGCAGGTCTGGTAGGTCATCTCATGATGCAATAATTCCCCCAAAAATATTTCTTTTTTTTAAATTTTATTTTCAAATTCAAACCCTAATTTTGGCTTGCCTATATATACCCCATGTTCTACCTTACAAAGGGCCACGAAATTTCTCTCTAACTCCCCCTTGTTTGCAAACCATCCGTAATCTTTATCCCCTCTCAAACATTTTCTAAAAGTCCATTTTCTCAAGTATTTTTCTAAGAAAAATTCAAGAAAATCAAAAAAATATTTTCAGTCTTAGATACATTTAAGGCTCTATTTTCTACTATTTTTCCATCTATTTCCAAGCCTTCAATTCAATCTAAGTAGTAAAGTCTAAGCTTGAAAAGGTATAACCACCTCCATAAGCTACTATTTTTCCACTTCTGAGGGAGATTAAGGGCTCACATTGGTTCCTCATACTGGTTATAAGTCCATTTGATCTTAATTTCACCACAAGAGCAAGAGAAATACAAGAAAAAAAAATTGATTTTCATCACTGGGGCCACATTGGAGCGCTCAAGACCACTCTTGAGCGCCCAAGAGTTCTATTTTTCTGTTGCAGTCTATTTAATCTCCTGTGTTGCTTTCCATGCGGGTTTCTAAGTACTGGGTGTGCACTGGTCCCTCTGGAGTCCAGGTAGATTTATTTTCAATTGCATTGAAGCAAGGTTTGGATGGTTAGAACCAATTCTTAGCTGTTTAAGCCTCTTGCTGAGCACATTTGTACGTTAATAGCTTTATGTTTTTGTTGACAGTATTAGAATATGTTTGGATCTAACCAAATTTGTAGGGTGGCTTGACAGCACTCCTAAGCGCCCAAGAGTGTTACAATAGCATAGTTTATTTTCTGATATTGCCCATTTCATGTCGTTTCATTATCACATATTGTACGCATGTACTTTTTTTCACAAAAAACCAAACCAGTTCATTTAGCATACACCATATGGCATTTACAGATAAGTCAGAATAGACCAAGATGCAAGAAGAAAAAAGAGAGCAGGTACATAAAATAACCAGATCAAATCTGAGGCGACTCCGTCAAACTCCTGAGGTTATGCCAAAACCCATCTCAGAGCCATGCCTCTGCACGAGCCACTACCTGCTACACACCGATAAATACATGGATCAGCAGACACAAACACCTCGTGTTACACGTATCCAGACAACATATGTCTCGGGATAGTGGTCTTCCATACCAATTGTAAGCCCTTCTCCTCCGCAACCAGTAACCACCAAGTCCACCCAGTCCAGACCGCCGGCGATCGCCACACGCCGACGCAACAAGAGGAGGCCGCCTGTCGAAACCCCAACAGAGCCCACCAAGCCGGACCGGCTCTACATCGGATCTGTTGGAACACGGCACCACGGACCCACCCCGCGCCGACCTCGATAGTCCCCACCTAACTGGTAAGCCATTCCGATTAAGCCCAAGAACAAAACCGGCGAGGGACGCACAACCTCATCTCTGTTGGGCTTTACCCACGTGTGATAATTTATCGAGGGGGTGCTTGGTAATTATTCACGTGTAGTTATGTTATATTCGGTTTTGGTTAGAGAATCAAATCTTATGGCAAGTTGAAGGAGTTCCATACTTGGCGGTATTACTATGGAAGAGTTTCCTTCTTGGTGTATTTCCTAGTCCGAGTAGGAAAAGGAATTATAAGGCAGTAGGAAGCCTTGGAGGTCAAGGCTTGATACTCTATAAATACCGAGGCGTATTTGAGATTTATGTGTGACATAATGTGAGGGAGAGGGTGAGGCGAGCGTGGGGGGGCCGGTCTATGGCCTTCCGGAGAGGAACCGGTGTGTGATTCCCGAAGAGTTTTTCATTTTTATTGTATATTATGTGAATATATAATCAAAGGGAGTTTTTCTCTGAAATCATTGCGTGGTTTATGTGCATGGTGTCCCTCACGGTCCTAACAATTGGTATCAAAGCGGGGTTGAAGAAGAAGGTCACTAGAAAAACCACGGGTTTGATTTCTGGAAAAAAAAAGGTGCTCATGAATCTCGTTTTTGTCACCCAAGGAGGTTGCACAGGCAATTGGAAGTGGCGAAAAGGACGATTGACGGAGCAGACTTGCAGGGATCGGAGGTTGATCAATGCAAACATGCGCGAAACTAGTGAGCAAGGATACACTCGGGTTGGTAGTGACACAGGCACTTATTAGAGCGAAGGTTTGCGGAGATGATTAATAGTGATCAGAGGCAGTCTGGTTCAATCGAGTTTGAAGACCTATCATCAGGAGTTGCAGTTGTGATTTGGACTGCATAAGGATGATGATGGGCAACTGATACATGCTTGTGGAGAGTACAAACAGATGGAGCTGATGTTTGGTACTAGACAAGCAGTATGAGTTTTTGTGACAGTGAATGTGTGAAGCAACAGTTGTGGAGACACACAGGAAGGGCACTGGAGTACGAGGAGTCATGACCTGAGATGTACAGGAGTGTCGGTTACCGAATCAAATTGTGTATGGAATAATCTGCAGACGGCGGGCAACTGGTTGTTTGGGAGATGTTCACGGAAGCTTCGGACAGAGGGATTGAGATGGAGATCAGACAATGCATCATTGGAGTCTCTTCCTTTGTGGATTTTGTGACTGGATTCTCTCCATGGTATACGGCCGCATGAGAAGGAGAGATGGAGTCACGGATCGTGTCCTGCGAGGATGCGAGCACTTTGGTGCACCTAGGTGAGGGGGTGCAAAATCATCCCACATGGGTGAGGGGGTGATTGTTGGGCTTTACCCACGTGTGATAATTTATCGAGGGAGTGCTTGGTAATTATTCACGTGTAGTTATGTTATATTCGGTTTTGGTTAGAGAATCAAATCTTATGGCAAGTTGAAGGAGTTCCATACTTGGCGGTATTACTATGGAAGAGTTTCCTTCTTGGTGTATTTCCTAGTCCGAGTAGGAAAAGGAATTATAAGGCAGTAGGAAGCCTTGGAGGTCAAGGCTTGATACTCTATAAATACCGAGGCGTATTTGAGATTTATGTGTGACATAATGTGAGGGAGAGGGTGAGGCGAGCGTGGGGGGGCCGGTCTATGGCCTTCCGGAGAGGAACCGGTGTATGGTTCCCGAAGAGTTTTTCATCTTTATTGTATATTATGTGAATATATAATCAAAGGGAGTTTTTCTCTGAAATCATTGCGTGGTTTGTGTGTATGGTGTCCCTCACGGTCCTAACAATCTCGACCGAACCACCCTCGCCGTTGAGCAAAACCGATTTACCCGTAATCGGCGGGTGGTCGGTGTAGACCGAGATGAAGAAGAAAACAGGAGAACGGCAACAAGGGGTCGGGGGGAGAGATACCTGCAAAAAAGAAGAAAGGGAGAAAGAAAAAAAAAATCGGAGAGGGAGGGAGAGGGATAGATTAGAGAGCGCGGGAGAGGGATAGATTAGAGAGCGCGGGGGGGGGGGGGGGGGGGGGAGAGAGAGCGAGAGAGAGAGAGCTCTGGCTGGGTTATAGGAGAGAGATGGGGGGAACCTAGCAGAGACATGTACTAGCATACACTACCATTTGCAATACCTGCGGATACCGGATACGTGTTAAAGTGTTTTCATAGAACAAAATATTTTTAGTAAATTCCACAGACATTGAGTAGAGATCGATTTTGTATCGGGCAAGAGGGGCCGTAAAATCATTCCACTTTTGTAATCTGACTTCCAAACCCAAAAGTATCTCTAGTTTTCAATTTCAAACAATCGTTTTCAAAAAAAACGGTTTCTCAGATGGCGAACTTTAAATCCGGGTGGCGACTCTTCAATTTTTCTAAACGCATTCATCGGGCCACCCGGAAGATTGCGGGTGCAGTAGCCCACAGCCACAAAATTAAACTTGCTCAAAGAAAAATAAAGAACACAAAATTTATGTGGTTCGGTCTCAATACCTATTCCACGCGACAAAACAGAATTTTACTATATTGATCTATAGAAAATTAAAAATTCCCAAGCCCGCGCTCATTAATATTTTTTTATCTCTAGCTCCCTCACTCTCACAATATATTTTCTTTTTTGCTCTCACCAAATGTGTTTCTTTCACACACATACTAAATCTATATAATATGGGAGGGTGGTTTTTTAAATCTTATATTTTCGATCATAGAATCGGTACACATTTTTTCTACGGCTGAGATTTCAGGGTAGTAGGGCTAGCGATAAATTTGGAAAGAACCTATGTCTATATGGTACGAGATTAGAAGATATTTGTTAAAATTATTATGCAGTTTTAGTGCAAGGATTGAAGATTTCGAAAAGGAAACGTAATTCATTCGTCCAACTAATGAAACATAATTAATCTGTCCAAAAAGGAAATGCAGTGACTGAAGATTTATTTGCATAACATGTCCAACTAATTCATTTCAAACTCAATTTTCATCCGTCCAACTATTGACGCATGATTGATCGATTTAAACGGGAAAGACAAATCAACATAGATAAGCATTGTAACTTTTGATTGCCGATAGGAAAAAACATCTATGTTGGTCCCTAAGAGCATTCACAGTGGAATAAGCAAAACAAAAAATTGTTAAAGTTAGCAATGTTGGATCAAAAAAGTGCTCATATTGGAATAACCAAACCTAGCAACCTCTTAACAACTCATCAAATTTTGGCTCTTCAATAATCAAAGTTAGCAATATTTTGTCAATAACCAAATTTTATCTCTCAATCAACTACACCAACATTACACAAAAACCTTATCTCTTCCATTCTCTCTCTCTCTCTCTCTCTCTCTCTCTCTCTCTCAACAATGTTTTCAAAAAATAATTTTAAAAAACTGTAACTTTCAGATTTTTTTTCATAAACTTTTTTATTTTTACAAAAAACAATTTTTTCAAAAATTTTAAAAACTATAAGTAAATAAAGTGTGTTTTTCAAAAATCTGCTTTTGAAATTTCAAAACCTTTTTTTTATAGTTTTTACACAAAATCTATTTTTAAAAAACTGTATTTATAGTTTTTAAAATTTTAAAACTATTTGTGTAAATATAATTCTTTCAAAATTTCTCAAAATTGTATTTACAGTTTTTAAGTGAACAAAGTGTGTTTTTTGAAAAACTTTTTTTTATTTTGGAAAACTAATTTTTTTTAACTGTTTCTAACATAAACTGTTTTTTTTCCTTCAAAAATCGCTTTTTCAAAAAATATACGTGAAATGAAGGAAAAAAGTTTGGAGGGCTCATTGGTTTTGATTATGGGCAAAAAATAACCAATGTGAGATTTGACATTACTAACTTTAACAACCTTTAAATGGATAATCAAAAACTGATGTGACATGTTTTGATTATTCATATTTGCTTATTCCACTGCTGATGCTCTAATGATTGAGGCGTGAACGTGAATGGTGGAGATGAAGGAAAACCTAATTTGATATTTATGATAATAACGAGTAAATTATTAGGTAAAATTCAAATGATTAACAAAGATAATTACATGGTTTCCTTGTACAAAATTACATAATAATTACATGGTTTCCTATCTTACAAAAGAAGTTACTCCTATTGGGTAATCTATCAATCTTTTAGAATTTTGAAATCTGTAAATCTTTTCAAACCCTTTCTTTTCAAAATTATTCCAAACCCTTTAAAATACCTATCTCACGTTTAAACGTGAGAGGAATACATACCTTGAATAATTCTTATTGCAACTACATGTGAGATTCTAATGGTCTTTTTCCATTTGTTATTTTTTTCAGCCCTGCTTGAATTGTTTGGATTTTGCTTAGTTAAAAAACGATGTTAATTTTTTACCACGTTGGGTGAACATGCCATTGTAGATTTCTTCGCTCGAGTACAAAATTAATTTAGAGAAAGACTGATCAATTTTCCAACTTCAGTGTAAGCCTTGATTTAATGTTTTTAGTTTTTTGTGTTGGCTAATAATCTTTTTCCCTCTTTCCACGTTGTGCACGAATGACCAATCAATTCTTTTGCAGGATGGATCGAGAGAATATTAACCCGAATGTAAATCACTCCAACAGAAAGAGACAAATACTTGAAAAGCAAAGTTCCAATTTTTGCTTTGGCTTCGAACAAAATTGAAAAAACTTTTGTATTTTCATCACGGTTCACGCCGCCAATCTCGGGCCCCTCTCTCTCTCTCTCTCTCTCTCTCTCTCTCTCTCTCTCTCTCTCTCTCTCTCTCTCTCTCTCCATCCCTAATCTCCATATTCTGAACCTTCCATCTCTCCCAAACCAAATCATTGTTGCGGTAAGTCCCTCTCACTGTCTCTCCCTTTTTTCTTTTGCTATTTGCATTTTTTAGTTATAGTTCCTAATTATTTTTGATAAACTATTTCTATGGAGCAGGAAGGAGGTGATGATCGTGCTTTTTGAGAGAGCCCCCATAGTTGAATGAGAAGTATTCTCGGTAGTTTTTTGTTATTTTTGAACAGATTCTTTCTAAACAAAAATCAAATGATTCTATTTAATCCTATTGCACCAACGTTTAAATTCAATATGCAGGTATCCAGAGGTGGAAGGTGGTGGTGGAGGTCATACTGTTGGTTATCCTCTTTCGAATGGCTCTCATTCTATCTTCTTCAATTCTTTTTATACTGCTGGCTACCATTCTATCTTTTTTGTTGATAGCTATTAAATGCTACATTAACTATGGTGGCTTTGAATTTTGGTGGGTAGACCCCCACTTTGTACTGAATTCAATAGTCTTTAGTCATATTTATAACTCTTTTGATTGACTTAATGAATGTTTGTGATTTGAATAGTAGTTTTGAAACGGTTTTGATTCCTTAAGTAATATTTTTGATTGAGAGTATGCAATTTCATTGTTGATAGTACAAGAAACTTTTATTAGATTAATACTTTTTAATAAGTGCTTTCAGGCATGGGCTCATTTATTGTGAACGTATTGCATTGTGTCTTCAGGCACAAGCAACTATGGATTGAAAAATTGTTTGTTCAAATTAAACAAATCAAGGAATATGCTTGAGTTATTATTTTCCGCATAATTGGATTCGTTGGGCAGGACCCGGGGACCCTGCCGTGTGGGTGCCGAGCGGCCAATCCGACCATTCATCTTGAAATCAACGGCCCGGATCGAAACATCTTTTTCCTTTTTCTTTTTTTAAATCCGTTTGGCACCTACATATCCGGGCCGTCCAAAACACTTTTGGACGGCCGAGATGCGGTCGGCACCCCTGCCAAGCACCCCTGCTTGGCAGGGTCTCCCGGTCCTCGTTGGGCAGGGGTTAATATATTGCGCATGAGTCTAGAATTTATTTGTGTGCGCTGATTGTTAGAGTCGTGCCTTCAGGCACGGGCATGCACTAGTCCTAAATATGCCTCGGTATTTATAGAGTATTAACTGTTGCCTTTGTTTGATCGGAGAAAACCCTAGCCTTGACGCCCAAGGCTGCCCCGTAATTCCTTTTCCGTAAGAACTTCATTTAGTCCTATAAAAATACTACTCACACAATAATTCAAACACAATCTCTCACATACATGTGGGTCTCACATACACTATTATGTATGGATCTAACATCTATGTGAGAGGTTGTATTTGATGTTGTATTTGAATTGTTATGTGAAAGGAGTTCTAGTCCTAGCTCACCTTTTATTTCCACAATGAATTCTTCTTTAGTAGGATTCTGCCAACGAATATCTCCAATGCAAAAATACTATATTCCAAAGCATGGGAAAATTATTCAACGTGGGTGAAGCACAAAAGAATGCACAAGCTTGTCCAAGTAACTAGTTATTTTAAAAATAAAAATAAAAACTTTAGATAATTGTGCTTCATTGGTCCCCCCAACCCACCACCGAAGAGAGCCAAATGAAAGTGAGAAGCTCGCCTCCTTGTCTTAAATGTTGAAAATGGCCATCTTTCTGACCAAATCCTGTTGCTTCGTCAGTTGCAGCTTGTAGCATCTTCAACCACATTAGTGTCACTAGTTCCCATCTCTCTCGCTTCCCCTTTCCCTTCAAGTGTTTGGCAACCCTACTCCATGCCAATGATTCTGATTCCAGAAAACGATTGCAAGCCGCGTTTACTTCCCCTGCATCCCCTATAAGAAGTCTCGGATCTTTGAGTTCCTGCTCCAAAACACCGCGTGATCCAACATTGGGTAACAACGAAGGGTGCATTATAAGTAGATACATCATGTAATTTGACAGAGCTTTCGACACTTCCTTGATTTCTTCAATACTATAATCGGATCCAGTACTGGAGGGATCTTCATGACCATCTGCACCCCATTCCATATCTAAACGGTAGCATATTTCTGTTGCGAGGTGCGCGCACTTAATTTGCAGCAGAAAACTACCCCTTGGGTTACCGCCATATGCTATCTCCCAAATTTTCTTCAATTCTGGACTCTCCTGTAACCTGGCGGATGACATCCAATAATCCGAAATCACATTGTATATCAAGCCGGGCTTCCCAACAGTCTGTATAGAATACGAAGTCGTGTGTAGATATCTATTCCACTGCTCCTCATAATTACGCCCTACCAGTGACCTGATTATTTCTCTACTTGGACTTTGAACGTCAGGCTTGTGAACTTTGAGATAATAACCAAGTAGATCAAATTGCCCCATCGTTTTAGACCAGTTCTTTTTCTTGTTGAAAAGGCTTGGAAACTTTTCACTCAATTTTTCCACCCATTCCTTTTTGCCATGTTTAATTAACCAAAGCATTACCCAATTAGAGGAAAATATTGCGATGGCTGCATGAATCTCTAAAGCCAGAGCTCCTACTATTAATACTCCTGTAATTGCAATATCAATCTCACGCCAATATTTCTGATCTTCACGATCATCTTCTTCCCTCGTCTCTAAATGTAGGATCTGAAAGATTAATCCTACTAACACAGCCACCGTAGAACCAAAGCTGATACAACGCATAGCAAAACCTCCCTTGCTATATATTACGGGGACCTTGGTATATAACAAATCGTACATGAGTCCCATTTCGACCTCCACAGCATCACACATATTACTAGCTTCAATATTTGGGAAATCATTCACACTCAAATAATGGCCCTCATTCGCCAAATACGTCATAAATTCCTTTAGACGTGTATGGCCCACAATCAAAGCACGCACATATTCATGGTCCCCGTCGCTATACTCGTCTTTGAGACAAGTTAGATAACCGAAGGGTATAGTATCTTTGTAATTGTCAGGGCTCACCAACTTGAGACCCCAAGTTCTCTCCCCGTACTTGATAATTCCCGCTACCAACGCCGGAAATGACATATACGACAACCATAAATTTTTCCACGACATCAAATAACATAAATCGCCACAAAAAGGTGAACCACTAATCCCATGAAGTGCCTCATCCACAACTGATTATCTTGTAAAGCGTAAGCAGTTATGCTGTCGGGTCCGCCAAGGTGTAGCAAAAGCAATGGTGCCCATATGGCCCATAATACGTTGCTTTTTTCACGATTGCCTTGGGCATTAGAGAGTTGGCTAGAGCAACCGTTGCTACCCAGTCTGCCATTAAATAGGCCAACCAAACAAGAACGATAATCCGCACCGATGATTTATATTTTCTCCGGTTCCCAAGTACAGAAAGAATTTTTGTAAGGTTAAACTGAGCAGAACCAGTACTCGAAGATTCCACGCGTCCCAAAGTGTCAATAATGTTGGAATCGAATCCATCTCACCCTAACTGTTTGTCTTCTTGATACATCAAAATATGGGGGGGAACAAAATTAATTAAAAGGATGAAAGTATAACAGCCGACATATGAATACAACCATGCTACTTGCACATGTGTTTTTCACATATCTTGCACATAAATTTTTGTGGGTTCTATATCGGGGTCCCACTAAATGATCCAAACAGTTCTTTTTTAAAATATTTTTTGGAGGGTTCTTGTAAAAGATCAACTTCAATGAATATCGGTAAGGGCTTTCTTAGAATTCGTAGGGCCAAACAGAATGATTCGTACTACGATTTCTGAGAAAGCCCTTACCAATATCCGTTGGAGTTGATTTTTACAGAAACCCTCTAACAAATATTTTAAAAAAGATGAGCAGTTTGGATCATTTTGTGAAACCCCGATATGAGCCCCACAAAAATATATGTACAAGATATGTGCAAAAAACATATGTGTGAGAATCATTACCGTAACTTGTTGGAGCGTAACAACATGGTTCAAAATACTTAAGCCCAAATTATTTAGTAGCAATAAAACGTATTATATACTGGTTTCAAACAATGGTCAACAAGTATGTAATTAAATTAAGGACAAAGTCCACTTTGACCCATATGGTTTTGGTCATGTGCGAATAGAACCCTTATGGTTAAAAACTATGCACATAGTCACTGTGATTTTAAAAATGTGAGGATAAACCCTCATGCCGTCATGTTTTTCAACCACATTAAAAGACCGATATGCCCTCATCCTTTCATTTGATTCTTCTTTCTTAAATCTAATCAATCCATTCCCTATACCAAAAATTGGATACGAACCGTTGATATTAGAGAGTTTGACGAGTACTACATCAATGCCAAAATTTAAGTTGATCAAAAAATGAAAATCTCATGGTCGAATTGAATATATTATGAAATTAAATTTTCAAATTTGATTTTACCAAGAATTAGATCACTTGGTTATTGATACCCGATTGAGATGTTTTTTTTTATAGAGATACTATATTCTTTATTTAATACATTATAAACGGCTTAGATTAGATTCTAGAGGCGTGTGAGATACACCTCTATTAATATCGATGAAAAATATAACAGTATGGGATCTATTTACACATTTTTAAAATCACAACGGGTTATGTGCACACTTTTGAACTATAAGGAGTGTATCCGCACATGGCCCAAACCACGAGGAGTGAAAGTGGACTTTGCCCTTAAATTAACTAACCCAATATCCTATATTTGCATGTTGACTTCATTATGGGATCTATTCACACGTTTTTAAAATCACAGCGGGTTATGTGCACACTTTTGAACTATAAGGAGTGTATCCGCATATGACCCAAACAACGAGGAGTGAAAGTGGACTTTGCCCTTAAATTAACTAACCCAATATCCTATATTTGCATGTTGACTTCATTAATTTGAGACAATGTATAAGAATCAAAATCAACCTATACACGTATGCGATAGGCCTGTCAATGGATCGGATCCGATCCGGATCCGGATCCGATAACATTGATCCGATAATTCGAATCCGGTAATTCAATACGGATCCGGATCGGATTCGGATCGGATCGGATTAAATCCGTTATCAATCCGAATCCGAACTTTATTTTTTTTAAAATTTTAATTTTTTTTAAAAAAATAGTAAAATTTTTATTTTGAAAAAAAAAAATGTTTAAGAAGTTGTATTTTTATTTTTATTTTTTATTTCTTATTTTTTTAAATTTTTTTCGGAAAGTAATTTTTTTTTGAAAAAAAAATTGTATTTTTTTGAAAAAAATATTTTTTTTTTGCTAAAATTTTTGAAGTAAAAAAGGTTTCCGGATCGGATTCGGATTTTCGGATCGGATTCGGATTTTTCGGATTCGGATCCGGATTCTCACTATCGGATTTGAGTCTTATCGGATCCGGATCGGATTGTGTCTTAACGGATTCGGATCCGGATCCGTCGGATCCGGACCGGACCGGCCCATTGACAGGCCTAGGACTATGCGATATGGAGAAGTATGACATAACGAATTCTCTTTCGTGAGCTAGAATGAAAAAAATTACGCAGATGGTAGTGAGCCACAACTAAAACCCGCACATGTGGTCATGACCCTCGGTTGGATATTTATCTCTAAGATCACCAAGGGTATTCTATGTAAGTGTTTATAGTCGCTCACCGACTTGAGAACTCACGTTCTCGATAACTCACGCTACTAACGCCGGAA
>CM033792.1:7960039-7975630 GCA_019656835.1 Rhododendron ovatum | reverse complement strand
TTTCCATTCCACCATTATAACACCGTTCCGACTAGTATCTTTACGTCCCCTAGATTCAAGGGCATCGTTAGGATGTATCGATAATACCTTTTTCCATAAACTGTTCAAACACCATCATTCCATGGTACGTTTGCTAAAAGAACTTTATTGTTAATAACCATAATTTAAAAACATAAACTTTGTAAAAAGTCATGTAACAGGGATAATTCATAACTCACCTTTTGCATCCAAGATTTACCGTACTGTATTGGGTCCTAAAATAATACGTAAACAATCAGAAATACTAGAATTGGGATTAATTTATTTACTCCTAACGAGAACTTCATCATAAATTGTGTTGATTCCTATGGGGCATGAGGAGTGTGTGTGTGTGTACAGGAAACCTTTCTTGGTTTATTGCTAAGTGACAATCTATTGACAATACATTGTGTCCATTTAATAGACAGTAGGCTACATGCCTTAGTTACAAATGTCATGAGCTATTTTTTTTTTTTTTTTGACAATTAGGACTTATGCAAAACAAAGCTAATTTTGGTGCTCTAACGGGGTATCACACCCCGAGCCTAGGATTTGGGCTCGAGTTCGGTCTGGCTACAGAACGAGTAAAATCGAGTCACAAGTCATGTGAGAAGCTCGGTTTGGTTTCAGCCCTAAAAGGAACCCGATTACCATTTTAAGAGATGAACTATGCATGATCAATTTTGCGAACCCATGAGTCGATTCAATTCCGAATCGAGATGATCCTACAAAATCATTTATTGAAGGCCATTGTAGTCCATCTATCTGTTTCTATATTTTGTGAATTTAAAGGAGAACATAAAAAGTGAGTGCAAGTGTGTGTGTGGGTGTGTGCTGTTGGCAGAAAAGGAAGGAGTACTAACCTCCTAATTTTTCTTTTTCTTTCTCCTCTGTTATTCTCCTAATTCCCTTCTCCTTCTTCTCTCTTTTTATTTCTTCTTTTCCCCTGGTGCTGTGTGTGCCGTGTGTAGTGTGGAAAAAGTAGGAACATAGCTTTTTATACTAACCTAGTAAGATCTAGGGTGTATCTAGAAGAATCTTATCATATCTAATCTTATATTATCTAGAATAATCTAAGAATATCTAGTAATATCTAATAAAATCAAATAAAATCTAATAAAATCAAATAAATCTAATAAAATCCAATCATAATTATTAGAATCTAGGTATATCTTTCTAGAATATTCTTTTAATTAGGGATTTTTATCTGATTCGCCCTATAATAAGACACCGACTCTTTTCCGAATTATTCTGTTTAAAAATTCACGGTTCTCCTCCTCGCAGAAATTCGTGCCTTATTCTAGTGTCGCAGTGATCTTAACATGGTAAGACGATATCGGCAAAGCTTAATAAAAATTGGCATATAAGCAGAAAAATATTCTAATTTTTTTTGTAGATGTTACGTCATATTGAATATACTTTCTAAATTCTAACGGCAAGCGACCACTAAATATTATACTGTTTTATTATTAGCATTGAATATATATTTTTATCACCTTATTTATTTTTTAAAAGTCGGGCTGTTACGTCCTCCCCACCTTAAAAAGTTTGGTCCTCCAAACTTGATGAAACTTAGGAATTAAACAGAGTGCGACTGTACCTGCTTATGATAGCTTCTTTATCTGAATAGTCATTCAACCAGACTTTAACTAAAAGAATGATCCCGATTGTTCTTGCAACGATCTAGAATTATTAGTTGCGAGAATACAAGAAATTCATCCGAACAACTATATCGACTACTAAGGTCTCGAATTTTTTTTCATTTACATAACCAAATTGATACTACCTGCTTCCAAGAAGAGGTAACTCTACACATCAGAACTACAAGCAAATAGTCATTCAATATTCTAGAATTCACGATACTATCTTTTGACTAATCTCCTAAAAAATAATAATAACAATAATAACGATATAAAGAAGACTGTTACGGTATTACTAACCCTCAAAATAGGATCTTCCTTTATATTATTGGTTAGTATTACAGTGTAAGAACTTCTAAGCTACCCCATGTAGAATAGGTTTTTTTTTTTTTTGACACCCTCAAATGATTTAATAGAATGGCTATTTAGACACCTTAAGTTGGTTAAACACAACAATTGATAAAATCCTTCAAAAGGTTAGCATCATAATAGGAGGACAATCAGTTTCAACAAAGTGAAACTTCTTACTTCAATTTTTATTACTCATTGTGTCCAAGCCATCACCTCTTCAGATAAAATATCTCCATAGACAAGACACAAAATCCCATAACTTTCCATAAATTAGTCATCAAAAATTATATATAAATATTTAAAGATTCTATTGAATTGGTTATCGCTAGAAACCGTGCTTTTCTATTTCCATTTCCGTTAGAAGCTAAACAACATATTATTCATAGGACAACCATCAGTAGTCACCAAATGATGCATGAAAATTCTACCAATCTATAAACATTATCCTAAAACAAAGTACGCCTAAAAGTTGAATTAAACTTGCAATTCAAAAGCAATTGACATTTTTCTTTTTCTCTCTCTCTCTACTTTTTTTTTTTCTTTTTTAAATCAAGTCCCCAATTGTCAGATATAGCTAGAAAGTAAGGGCCATCTTCTCTACTACTCATTACAGGATTTTAGTCCTTAAGATCAATATTAAATTCACCACAACTTAGACATAGCATAGAAAAGATCAATGTAATCTACACATGCAACTTACACCCTGTATTTCGTTCTGCATTAAGATTGCTACATACATCGTTTCCATGTGCGTTCCTGCATATATTATTTGCCCCAAAAATACATGATGCAGCCAAAAACATGATAACAAAATATGTCATGAGGATTAGAGCGGAACAAAAATACGTCAGAGTCAAGATATTCTACTACCCATATCTAGCGCCCCCTCTACGGTTACTTAGCATCTATAGTATAATTTTTATACTACTCGAGTCCATCTTCTTTTTCATCCCCCTCTTTTCTTTTTTTCTTTTTTTTTTTTTTCCAGTCCACATGTAACCTAGTCATCACCACCACCAATCGGCCCCGTAACTGACCCCACAGAGGAAGCATCCCCCCATTCTTCTGGGTCCTCCTCAGAATCATCTTCGGGATCCTCCTCAGACTCGTCTGGATCTTCATCAAGTTCTATTGGATTCCCTGCTGCCCCTAATGGAATCCCTGCTGGATCTATTGGATTTTCTGCCGGCTCCCCTTGAGGCTCCGGTTCTATAGGCTCGGGTGGGGGTGGAATTAAGAACTCAGGGAATGGCTCAAGTGGAGGTACTGGTGGTATTGGAACGGGTTCATTTGCAGGGTTAGGTTCTGGTTCTGGTTCTGGTTCTGGTTCTGGTGCTGGTGCTGGTGCTGGAGCGGCCTGTCCAATATTGCCATCCACCATGACCCTATTCCAAAGTTCATCATATTGGGCCCAGTTAAGATAGATATTGATGGCCTTTTGGCACCCTAAAAGCTGGGTTTGTAGACGGTAAAGTCCCAATAGCCATTTCATCGTAGGCGTGTAGTGCATCTTCTCATATTCTACTTTAGCTATGGCTTGATACACTAGTCTAGCTCCATCGTAGTCAGTCGTTTGCTCGTAAGTATTGGGCAACAAGGGCTCAACGAAGTCTGCATGCAATCTATAACCTCCCCACGAGCCATCACTGTCAACCATTTTCCTTAAAAAGAATCATCAACAACATATGCGAGTTAGATCCAAAATCATTTCAAATATCAAAAGTAAAACTTTCTAGTTCTAACGGAAACTCAAAAAAAAGAAATTTTCTCTTCTCTTGTTTTTTTTACTAAGTAAATCATTAGAGCTTGGTTCTCTTGCAACTTATTCCTCACATGAGTAGTGGAAAAATTCCATTCTGCCATATATATATTGTTCTAATACCATATCCGAAACAGAAAGTGTCATGCAGATAAAGGTTAGTGGCATTGAAACTTACGATTAGCAGTCAAAGAAAGACAGATGCTAAGTCCAATCCTATTCCAAACAATCAAGTATCAAACTACAAGAAATTGGTTGTACCTCCAACAAGAATCAAATGACAGCCAAGATACACAAAGTCAGGATCAAATAAGAGAATAAAATTGCAATCTGTCTAGCAATACAATATCAAAGATCGAGAACGGAAATAGTTGAAAACGAAGATCAGAATAACAGATACACTTTTTTTTTTTTTTTGCTAACGTTCCAACTTAAGATACAAGTCCTTGTACTTCTACTTTAGAAAATAAAAAGGCAGCTAAAATAAGCGCTCAAATTGCATTACTTAGTATTTCAATGTACTGATGATCGTAGCCCAACATCTGGTTCGTAAACGTAGTTTCTAAGTCCTATGCCTGAAAAAAACTAAGTTAACTCTTAGTAGTCTCACAAAGTCTTCATGCTTCAGGACATTCTACATCTTGAATCTAACGATTTCGTAAGTTTTCCATATCTACCCATTATTAATTAACCACTTCTGTCACGACCCAAATCCAGCGGATTTGAATATCGTGACCGGCCAGTGAGTCGGTTTCACCAAAGGCCTCTATTGCCCCTCTTTCCTTCTTTTTAAGCAACAAATAAACTTAACATTTGCGGAAGCGATCTCTAAAAAGATAAGTCACTAGATTTTTCTTTTCAATAATAGAAACATGAGCGTTACATTTTGTTTTTCTTTCCTTCCACTACGAAATCGTAACACAAGCTTAACGGCTTAGATACCCGGTCACATGACTAAACTTAATTACATTGCTACTCGGTCCGCTCTTCTAATCCGGATTACCTGAAAAGAAAGATTTCAATAACATAAGCCACTGCTTGTGTAAGATTATGAATTATCGGAATTACACGACCTACCATGGAATTTTTTTTTTTTAAAATCTTTTTCATCAGAGAAAAATAGGAATCATAACTTCAGTTTTTCATGGCTTGAACTGTAACCAATATCATAACTTCAGCTTTTTATGGCTTGAACTGTAACCAAAACAATTCTGTGTATAACATAACATATCATATGATACCATCCAACGATTACCGCTGGTACTGAGGGAGCGACCCCCAATGCGCATAACACGATGAATTGATCAATTCACTTGGACACCCGGCTGTGCCCCTTTCCATTCCGCCCTTATAACACCATTCCGACTAGTATCTTTAACGTCCCCTAGATTCAGGGACATCGTTCGGATGTATCGATAATACCTTTTTCCATAAACTATTCAAAACACCATCATTCCATGGTACGTTTGCTACAAAAGAACTTTATTGTTAAATAACCATAATTTAAAAACATAAACTTTGTAAAAAGTCATGTAACAGGGATAATTCATAACTCACCTTTTGCATCCGAGATTTACCGTACTGTATTGGGTCCTAAAATAATACGTAAACAATCAGAAATACTAGAATTGGGATTAATTTATTAACTCCTAACGAGAACTTCATCATAAATTGTGTTGATTCCTATGGGGCATGAGGAGTGTGTGTGTGTACAGGAAACCTTTCTTGGTTTATTGCTAAGTGACAATCTATTGACAATACATTGTGTCCATTTAATAGACAGTAGGCTACATGCCTTAGTTACAAATGTCATGAGCTATTTTTTTTTTTTTTGACAATTAGGACTTATGCAAAACAAAGCTAATTTTGGTGCTCTAACGGGGTATCACACCTCGAGCCTAGGATTTGGGCTCAAGTTCGGTCTGGCTACAGAACGAGTAAAATCGAGTCACAAGTCATGTGAGAAGCTCAGTTTGGTTTCAGCCCTAGAAGGAACCCGATTACCATTTTAAGAGATGAACTATGCATGATCAATTTTGCGAATCCATGAGTCGATTCAATTCTGAATCGAGATGATCCTACAAAATCATTTATTGAAGGCCATTGTAGTCCATCTATCTATTTCTATATTTTGTGAATTTAAAGGAGAACATAAAAAGTGAGTGCAAGTGTGTGTGTGGTGCTTGACCGATTTCCTAAACCTAAAATAATGGGTTGCCCCAAGCGTAGGGCGGAGACCGACGCAGCACAATATCCGGTAAGTCCGGAGTCGAATCCACAAAGACGGTGATGTGTGCTGACTAAAAACTCGGGTTGTTATAATTTAAACGGGCTCTTAGGTAGCCACCCTTTGACGATTGATTGAGATTAACTAAAACCTAAAAATTGATTGAACTTTTCAAATAATTAAAAGAAGGTATAGTCGTATGTTTCATAGCACTCGTAACCAGTCCAGATTAACCTGCTCTGTTTGGAGTTCTTAAAAACGTTTAATTTTAGGTCAAAAAAGATACCCTGCAAGATGCGAGACCCTAAGGTCACCGTATACCCATGCGCAGCGAAGAATGAGTTTTGGACCCCCATTCTCCCGTTCACATGGGCTCCGACAATGCCCAGGTTCGTCCGCAGGAAGTATTTTACCAATCTAAAATTATTCTTTTTACATTTTTTTATTTCTAAACAGGAGCAGTTCTCATCCGAACCGATCACGGCGTGCTAATCACCCCGCGATCTTACCTATAAAACTACTCACTAATCATTAAACAATAAACATAAGAAACCCTAGATTGAAACATATTTTTACTACGCGAGATGAAAAATAAACAAGAAATCTAAGTTAAACAAGAACCAACAAGCAACTTTTATAAAGAACATAAATTAAAACAAGTTACCGAAAGATATGAATAATTGAACAAAACTTTAAATAACTTGAATGAAAAAACAGTGAAAGAAAACTAAACAAAAATCAAACCACAGAATCGGCAGCAGCCCCCGTCCTTTTTTTTATTTTGTTTTTTCCACGACAGCAGCCTCTGTTCTTCTTTTCCGTCCGTAGGAAATTTCCCCTTTTCCAAAGCTGCCGAAGTCCTCTGGCACCAGTAGGTCAAATTATATATATAAGGGTTGAATACTTTAATTACACAAAGGCCCTTTGATTTTGTCTAATATTAAATTAGCAATCCAAAATTTTAATGCACTTCGCACTTTAATCTCAAACTTCTTTAAAATCTTTCTTTTATCCAAAATCTTAGACAACGGGCTCGAGCAACCTATAAACATAAAAATACACAATAAAAATCAGTTAACAAAAATAAAGGACTAATAAATGTAGATTGGAGGGCCAAAATATGTATATTTTGGCACTTATCACACCCCCCAACTTACACTTTGCTAGGCCCGAGCAAATAAAATAAATAAATTCTAACTATGTCACTTTCGTAGGATTCACGATTGCACTTAGCATGTGCAACAAGCCTTTTAAACCCCTAGGCGATCCCCAGAGGACGAGTGGAGTCTCGTGAGGGTTTACAGCAATGAACACCCACAAACATTGTGAATACTTTTCACATGAACCCCAAAAACCTGTAAGACAGCTTAATGATATTTCAAGCAAAGAATATGAAGCCATCGCGATGAGATAATGGGCATAAACAGTTCTAGATACTATCAAATCGGAAAAATTTGCCATGGTACCTATACTCAGCGTGTGTGAACAAGGGCTTCGGTCACAAGTGAAAAATAACCAAAAGCTCTTTCCGGACCGAGTCTCGACTTCAAATCTCACCGTGTCATACACTCAACAAATGAAATCACTCGAAACAAGGTGCATATTACTCTCAATAGGTGCAGTTGGAAATATGTAACTGAAAACAAAATACTCTGCACAAGTTGACACAAAAAGAAAGCTCTACAAAGTGGATATACGATCTCATGAACGGAATGCCAAGTATTGAAAACTCTTTTTACCCGCCAATTCATAGCTCATTGCTCATAGGATCAAATAGGACTTCAATTCCAGGTTATAACATCAGGTACGGAAAGGTATTTCAAGGTTAGGTAAAAATTCAAGTGTCCGAGAATAGGCTAACCACAATTAATATAGGGCAAATATAACAATGCGTGCCCTCTTTTTCATCCTTTTTTTTTTTTTCAACTCCGCCACATCTCTCTTTCCTACCTTTAACACAAACTCACACTTAGAACAAGTAGTATTTTCCACAATAATATGGTGTCTTCCCTTTTTGCTCTTTTATTTTTTTCTCTTTTATTTTTTTTTTTGAATGGAAAAGATCACCAGTCAATCAAAACTCAATTCACAACTCTACTCATCCCCTTCTCAAAAATTCACCTTCACATCATTAACTAACCATTCTCAAGACACAATATAGATTGTGGAGCTCAACAAGAAAAGGGCTGTATGCATGAGGCTCAAATTGGTTCATAAGTGATAAATGTGTGAATGAAGAAACGAACCGGCTCTAAATAGCAAAGATGACCTATAATCCTCTCCAATGGGCAACACAACCATGCAAATTTCCAAATCCAAGAGATAAGTAGGCAATTCAAAGCATTTCCAACACTTGACGACAAAAATAATGAGATCAACAACGAATTTACTTTTTTCATGACAAACAAGAGTTTATTTGACACCACTCCAAGAAAAGATAAGGCTCTAAACTCACATGGGGCATAAGTCTCCACTAAACTAGCCATCAAGAATAATCAAGTTACAGCTCACAAGCAACCAAAGCCCAAACAGACGTGAAGTGCAAATGTACTAAAAATAAATGCCATGACTAATTCTTCGCGACAAGCTAGCAAAAAGAACTACAATGCCACCACAATATAATCAAACAATGACTATCACATCTCCAACTCAATTAACGAAGAGCCAATCTCAACCGCTTTCAAGTCTCATGCAAAAAGATTTTCACATTTTTTTTTTCATTTTCATTTTTTTAACAAAATAAAGAATAAAGTGATCTTTCCCCCCAACTTGAATTATTCAATGTCCGCATTGAAGCTATGAAAAATAAAGACAGGACATAAACATAAAGAGATGATATCACCTCGAAAAAGAGTGGCTAAGCAGAGTGAACTAGAGAGGGGGGGAACCCCCCAACTTGGATCAAACAACCTGCAAAATGTTAGCCTCCAAGACAGCAAGAAAAATAACTAAAAGAAATAAGCAAGGTAAGAAATAAAATGAAAGACACAAAATTAAACCATCCACTTTCTTCACGCGAAAGACACGGGTATTACTTTTCTCCCTGGCCAAAGACTGTGTTTCCCTATTTGTTGGAAAGACAGTATGCATAGGATTCAACGATAACTTGAGAAGTAGTGCCATCGTCTAATAGGCTGTCACTCCCTCTGGGGTTTCCAGATTCCTTACCCACCACTCCGTTTGTGAAGCAATCTCCATAGAGTTTGGACATTAAAGTCAGATGGTTCAGACAGAATTCTCGCTGCTAACTACGCGCCTGTCGTCAGACCCAACCTCATAAGTACTACATACATAGCTTTGACCAGGTGGCTATACCAGACCATTATGCTAACTTTTGTTTCCTTTTTCAATTTCCATTTCTTTTTTTTTTTTTTGAATTTAAAAGCTTAACAAGAAATAAAAGAAAAAGTAAACAGATATTGTGCCCAAAACCCAAGTCAATGATGGGTACCCCTATCGCTAGGAGCCGGGTCCACTTCTTAGTAAAGAGAGTGGTACGCAAAAGCTACCCGTCAGGATATAGCCCAACGGCTATACAACAGGGTCATCCGAATAAACAGGATCGACCAAAACCTCATCAGGTTCACCTATTTTCACATATTCCAAAAATGGTTTTAGACGTTGCCCGTTAACCTTAGAAATATTATTATTTTTCGGGTCACAAATATCTACAGAACCATTCGGGTAAACCTTATGCACAACGTAGGGGCCATCCCAACGGGACCTCAACTTACCAGGAAACAAATGAAGGCGCGAGTCATACAGTAACACTTTTTGACCAACATTAAAGGTTTTGCGCTGAATATTTCTATCATGATACGCCTTAACCTTAGCCTTATAAATACTCGCACTCTCATACGCGTCTTTCCTAATCTGCTCAAACTCACACAACTGGAGCTTCCTATGGGCACCCGCCTCAGGTAAACGCGCGTTTAGCGTCTTAATGGCCCAATAGGCCTTATGCTCCATCTCAACGGGCAAATGGCAGGCCTTACCATAAACAAGCCGGTAGGGTGAAGCACCCAACACGGTCTTGTAAGCAGTGCGGTAGGCCCACAAGGCATCAGTCAACCGAAGTGACCAATCCTTCCTATTCGGGTTCACGGTCTTCTCTAGAATCCCCTTAATCTCGCGATTTGCTAGCTCAGCCTGACCGTTGGTTTGAGGGTGATAAGCAGTAGACACCTTGTGAGAGCTGCCATACTTGCTCATTAATGCCCCAAAAGACCTATTGCAAAAGTGCATACCCTGATCAGAGATAATGGCACGTGGCATGCCAAATCTTGACAAAATGTTAGTTCGCAAGAACTCTAGCACGACCTTGGAATCACTTGTCTTAGTGGGGACTGCCTCAACCCACTTGGAAACATAATCCACCGCCAAGAGGATGTACTCATAACCGTATGACACCGGAAACGGACCCATGAAATCAATACCCCAACAATCGAAGACCTCTATCACAAAAATGTTCTGTAGGGGCATCATATTCCGCGGGCCAACCTTGCCTAATTTCTGACACCGGTTACACGACTTACAAAAAACGTACGCATCCTTAAAAAGACTCGGCCAAAAGAAACCACACTCACTGACCTTGGCGGCGGTCTTCTTTGCGGAGAAATGACCTCCGCACGCCTCGGTGTGACAAAACTCTAAAATTCCCATTTGATCAGTTTCGGGGACACACCGGCGCACTATCTGGTCCGCGCAATATTTGAACACATATGGATCATCATAAATATATTGCCAGACCTCTCTCAAAAATCGCTGCTTCTCAGCTGTGGACCAATGGGGTGGAATTTGCCCAGTCACCAAATAATTGGCGATATCTGCAAACCATGGGCACGTATTAGCAGCGAACAACTGCTCGTCAGGGAAAGAATCCACAATGGGGAGATGAGAGGTGGGGTCCTCAAACTCCAGACGAGACAGGTGGTCGGCCACTACATTCTCAACCCCTTTCTTATCCTTAACCAAAAATGCTTGACCGATTTCCTAGACCTAAAATAATGGGTTGCCCCAAGCGTAGGGCGGAGACCGACGCAACACAATATCCGGTAAGTCCGGAGTCGAATCCACAAAGACGGTGATGTGTGCTGACCAAAAACTCGGGTTGTTATAATTTAAACGGGCTCTTAGGTAGCCACCCTTTGACGATTGATTGAGATTAACTAAAACCTAGAAATTGATTGAACTTTTCAAATAATTAAAAGAAGGTATGGTCGTAAAGTTCATAGCACTCGTAATCAGTCCGGATTAACCTGCTCTGTTTGGAGTTCTTAAAAACGTTTAATTTTAGGTCAAAAAAGATACCTTGCAAGATGCGAGACCCTAAGGTCACCGTATACCCATGCGCAGCGAAGAATGAGTTTTGGACCCCCATCCCCCCGTTCACATGGGCTCCGACAATGCCCAGGTTCGTCCGCAGGAAGTATTTTACCAATCTAAAATTATTCTTTTTACATTTTTTTATTTCTAAACAGGAGCAGTTCTCATCCGAACCGATCACGGCGTGCTAATCACCCCGCGACCTTACCTATAAAACTACTCACTAATCATTAAACAATAAACAAAAGAAACCCTAGATTGAAACATATTTTTACTACGCGAGATGAAAAATAAACAAGAAATCTAAGTTAAATAAGAACCAACAAGCAACTTTTATAAAGAACATAAATTAAAACAAGTTACCGAAAGATATGAATAATTGAACAAAATTTTAAATAACTTGAATGAAAAAACAGTGAAAGAAAACTAAACAAAAATCAAATCACAGAATTGGCAGCAGCCCCTGTCCTTTTTTTTATTTTGTTTTTTCCACGGCAGCAGCCTCTGTTCTTCTTTTCCGTCCGTAGGAAATTTCCCCTTTTCCAAAGCTGCTGAAGTGCTCTGGCACCAGTAGGTCAAATTATATATATAAGGGTTGAATACTTTAATTACACAAAGGCCCTTTGATTTTGTCTAATATTAAATTAGCAATCCAAAATTTTAATGCACTTCGCACTTTAATCTCAAACTTCTTTAAAATCTTTCTTTTATCCAAAGTCTTAGACAACGGGCTCGAGCAACCTATAAACATAAAAATACACAATAAAAATCAGTTAACAAGAATAAAGGACTAATAAATGTAGATTGGAGGGCCAAAATATGTATATTTTGGCACTTATCATGTGGGTGTGTGCTGTTGGCAGAAAAGGAAGGAGTACTAACCTCCTAATTTTTCTTTTTCCTTCTCCTCTGTTATTCTCCTAATTCCCTTCTCCTTCTTCTCTCTTTTTATTTCTTCTTTTCCCCTGGTGCTGTGTGTGCCGTGTGTAGTGTGGAAAAAGTAGGAACATAGCTTTTTATACTAACCTAGTAAGATCTAGGGTGTATCTAGAAGAATCTTATCATATCTAATCTTATATTATCTAGAATAATCTAAGAATATCTAGTAATATCTAATAAAATCTAATAAAATCAAATAAATCTAATAAAATCCAATCATAATTATTAGAATCTAGGTATATCTTTCTAGAATATTCTTTTAATTAGGGATTTTTATCCGATTCGCCCTATAATAAGACACCGACTCTTTTCCGAATTATTCTGTTTAAAAATTCACGGTTCTCCTCCTCGCAGAAATTCGTGTCTTATTCTAGTGTCGCAGTAATCTTAACATGGTAAGACGATATCGGCAAAGTTTAATAAAAATTGACATATAAGCAGAAAAATATTCTAATTTTTTTTTGTAGATGTTACGTCATATTGAATATACTTTCTAAATTCTAACGGCAAGCGACCACTAAATATTATACTGTTTTATTATTAGCATTGAATATATATTTTTATCACCTTATTTATTTTTTAAAAGTCGGGGTGTTACACCCCGACCCCTTCCCCCCTTTCACATTAACACTAACATCTAACATTCTCCTAAAAGGAGGTAGATTCTCTGCAGTCCAACTATAAAGAATCACTGCAGTTCAATCACAATCGTTCATCCAAAATTAATACAGCGCATAATAAAACTTCCCTTATTGTATATTACATCGGCCTTTGTATATTAATATAACAAGTCATACATGAGTCCCATATGAACCCCCAGTGCATCCCACTTGATATTAGCTTCCATATTAACCCAGTGGTCGGCCCATTGGTCTAACGCTGCACCTAAACTATCGCCCCTCCTAGCCAAATACAGCAAAAACCATTCCAGATGGTGATGAGCCGCAACTAAAACCCGCACATATTCATGACCCTCGGTTGGATATTTATTACTAGGAGTATTACAGAAGGGTACACTATGCAAGTATTTATCTCCACTCACCCACTTGAGAACCCACGTTCTCTTCCCATACTTGATAACTCCCGTTACAAAGGCCGGAGGCAACATAAACGAGAACCATGAATTTTTCAACAACATTAGAATGACGTAAATTGCCACAGAAATTTGAACCACTAATCCCATAAGGTGCCTCAACCACAACTGATTATCCTCCAATGAATAAGCAGTTATGCTGTCAGGCCCACCAAGGAGTAACAAAAGCAACGGTACCCATAAGGCCCATAACACGTTGCTTTTTTCGCGGTCACCTTGGACATCAGACAGTTCGCCAAGAGCATCCGTTGCCACTGAGTCTGACATTAAATAGGCTGACCAAACAAGGATACTAATCAACCCCGATGAATTTTTTTTTTTCGGCTACCAAATAGGAAAAGAATTATTTGTAGGGTGAAACTGAGTAGAACCAGTACGTACTCGGAGATCCCATGCATCCCAGAGACTCTGCACCCATGTTGGAATTGGATCCATCTCACCCTGATCGTTTGTCTTCCTCATCATATCAACATACGGTAAACAGAAAGTAATTAGATGAGAGAAATCAGACCAATAATATTTATTTGATTATTTTCAAATCTTTACAAGATTCAGTACTCTAAATTAACTAGTTAGCAAAATAAATGTTTTTTTTTTGTTTCACCTCAAATAATACTCTAAATCTCTAAAAAGTTAACCGAGATTTCAGACCATAGGTAATATATATCCATCTTTCAGTTCTTAAAATCTCATAAGGTCAAATGACCTCGCAATTCCACGCCGAACGTCGACACTGTTCGCAAAGTTGAAAACAATATTTCATTATAGCAGATTAAAAATAAATTACTCTTGGAGAGGTGTGTGCCATATTTTTTAGACATAAATAAATTTGAACCAAATTTGAGTCATTTTGCCACTAACGTATGTTTTGTAGGTTTTTTTTAAAAAAAAAATTGTTTTAGTAATGCATTGTGCATATCTCAAACCAGTTTGTTCGCACTTTGAAGTAATTCATTACGCGTGAGGTATGAGTTGATCTCAAGAGTTGATGATAAGGAAATCAAACCTGGGGGCCTTAATTATGTTTTCTAGTTATTGAGACACGTATGTGGCGTGTGAAAATCATGATATATTTTGGAGAGAAAGCAATCAATGAAATCAAACCCCTACTTCCACTTTTGAAAACAATAAATATAGCTCCATAATATCATTTATAAAAAAAACCACATCTTATTTCCTATAGCTTGTTACAAATTAAAGTAAACTTTGAAATTTAGATAATAATCACCACAAGTAAAGAGAAACTGGGAGTAAAATGTCCTAAGAAAGTGAAAGGATTATGAAAAAACTTGATAACACTTCGATGCGACCAAATTAACAGTGGATTAATCCAATGGGGCTGTCAAATAAAATAAAAAACAAACAATATTGCAGTTAATTAAGAGCATCTCGAACAAAAAATATAACAAACAAGTACTAAATCTGAAACAGAAGTTAAGCTGGAACACAAAATCGATAATAAGTGCAGTACTACGGTGCACTACAACGTTTCTCATTCAATTAAAAAATATAAAACTAAGGACTACTTGAGCAGCAACAAGCGATTTACAAATTAGCAACTAGGAGCAAAATACTTGGTTTATTTCTTATTAAAAGAAATACTCAAAGCAAAAAACATCTTTGAATCCATTCATACGATAACAGGTAATTAATAAACAACATATGTCGAATTTTTTACTCCCATGATAACCAGTAATGTACATACAACATAATTTCAAAATTATTGCACGTTGTCTCTTAACTCAAAGCAAAAGGGGACAAATTTCTCTAGTTCAAGTCATGATTGAACTATAGATTTGAAAGATTACAAAATTTCATGCTAAACAAGATAACTCGGGTTACTACTATTTAAACGGACTCTTAGGTAGCCACCCCTTGTCGATTGGTTGAAATTAACTAAAACCTAGAGGATAATTAATTCTTTTAGAAAATTAAAAAGGAGACACAGTCGTAGGGTTCATAGCACTCGCAACCAGGCCAGACTTATCTGCTCCATTCGATGTTCTTAAAAATGTTTGACTTTAGAGAGAAAAAGTTACCCCGAAAGATGCGAACCTTTATAGTTGCCCTTTACCCAAGCGCAACGGAGAACAAGTTTTGGTCCCCCGTTCCCCGCCACTCATGGGCTCCGACAATCCCCAAGTTCGTCTAACGGAAATGCTTTACTAACCTAAAATTGCCTTTTCATGAGTATTTTGAAACCGGAGCAAGGTCCGACCTAACCACGGCGTGCTAATCA
>CM033792.1:7940939-7959939 GCA_019656835.1 Rhododendron ovatum | reverse complement strand
ATCAAAACTTGAAACCTCGATAAAGGTGAAAGTCAAAGGCTTAGGCTGTTTTGGCATCCCTTAGTAACATTCGATTCAATCAAGGATACACCGTCGAAAAGAAAATCCGAGGATTCTATGGCAATTGTCCGAGCGCCGTAAGGCAGACTCCCTCTAGTTCTAGAGTCTAGGAGGACACCGACGACGTTGGCATGCGCATTTTCCATTCTTGTCGATTCTTTCAAATAAAATGACTGCAGGCTATCATTGAGCTATTGTACTTTGCTGTCTAGCCATGCCGGTATCAAAGCAGAATTCCGCAATCAAGAGCCAAACCTACTTGGGGCCGTCCGTCGAGTCCGTTTGAGGGTTTGATTTGGGGTTTGTTTCTCGGTCGACCGCAACGGAAGCTCTGGCCTGCACTGTGTCACGGGAGGATTCGCCACCGACTACTCCGCACGAATCTCCTCCGTCTTCTCCGTCTCCCCAGCATCTCCCAAACGTGTTAAGACAGAAGTACTAGCCATGGCAGATGTCCCACCTCCGAATCTTGCAACTCTGTTGGCCGATCTGCAGCACAACCTGGCCATCATGCAGCAAAGGGCCGACCAGGCCGACGCCTCTGTGGCTAATCTTCGAACCCTCATCGAGGACGACTTCCCATTGTAGCAGGAGGGGAAGGCGACGGAAGGCGCGAACAAGGAGCCGGCTTCGAAGAGGAACCGCTAGTGGAAATCCCGCTCCAAGCCCAGAAATGGCAGCTTTGGTCGCCAAGATGGCCAAATTGGAGGAAGCTGTTGCCAAATCCGAAAGAAAAGGGTCAGGAGTACTAGACATGGACCGCCTCTGCCCGTTCCCGAACGCCAGGCTCCCCGATCGGTTCAAAATGCCTGACTTTGCAAAGTTTGACGGTACCGGAGATCCGAAACTCACTTGTTGGCCTATCATGGTGCATGAAACTGCATGGTGTTGGGGAGGATGCCATGGCTCAGCTATTTCCACAAACTCTAGCCGGCCTGCCTTCCAGTGGTTCCTATCACTCGACATCTCCAAGAGACGGACGTGGGAGGACATCGGCACGGCTTTCAACGCTCAGTATAGCTACAACGCCCAGCTCAAAATGACCACTCGGGAGTTGGAATCCACTAAGATGACTGCAAAGGAGTCCTTTGCGGACTTTATCCAGCGATGGAGAGCTAAGGCTGCTCTCATGCCCGATCGCCCGAGCGAGAAGGATCAAATCCGCATCATCTCCCGCAATCTGCAGCCGGACTTCGCCAAAAACCTCGTCTTGGTTCAAGGGGCAAACTTTGAAACCTTCTACGACTCAGGGCTGGCTATCGAGGAAGCCCTCCAAACTGGTGTTCTGCCCAGGAGTGACATCTCCTCCTCTACCTCAGCCTCAAAATCCAAACCCCGTGCATACACCGGGAACAGCACCGCTCTCTTCGGTGGCAACAGCTATGCCACCGCAAACTCTGCCAACAACCCCTCAACCCAAAGCTCTAACCACATTGCCGACATAAACCAAGTTCAAACCCCTCAAAGACCCCGAAACCGCAACCAACCCCGTAACTTTGCCAATTCGAGGCACCACTTTCCTCGGTGTTGGAGAAGTTAATCAAAACCGGGCATCTCAGGCCCTTAGCCCCACTCCACTTCCTCAAAATCCACCCCCTAGCCATAACCCCAACGCTTTCTGTGCGTACCACCAAATGCCCGGCCATTACACCGACTCTTGCTATCGCCTCCGTCATGCGATACAAGATTTGGTGGACAATGGTACCTTCCAACCCACCTACCAAACCCAACGTCATCTCCAATTCCCTGCCTAAGCATGACCCTAACCCTCAAGTGAACCAGATAAACCTCAGCTCCACTATATTCAACCCCACCGACCATATTGCCTCAACCAAGACCCTAAGCCGATCGTACCTTTCCCTTCCAGAAGCATTAACATGATGGCAGCCGGCTGGGCTATGGAGGACAAGGCCAAAGAATGGGAGGAGCTTTGCAGATTGGACCGAGCAGTACAACATGGGGTTTCCTGCTCACCCCCAAGTCAATCAGATGTGGCTAGCTCAGTGGGAGGAAGAATGGAACGCGGCACAGGCCGACCCTTTGGACGGACTCTCTTTGTTCGCGCTATTTTACCAGCCCGAGCCGAATCAAGTCGAACAAGAGGTCGAGGAGTATATGTGGGATCCGCAGCCCGATGGGTGGCAAATAGGCCAAGATCTCAAAGCTGACATGGACCAAGGAGACGTCAGTGAGGAGTATTGGGACCAGTTTCAAGAAGGGGAACTCGTGCCCAATATCCGCCGCCCGCTGGGCGCCATGCAGCCATTGGTGGATTCAATTGACGGCGCCATCACCGCTGCGCGCCTGACTTCGACCCTACACAGGACATCATTTCTGCCAAGCAGTCTCGCCCTTCTGTTTCAATTCCCGGAGATGATTGCTCCATTATGGTCTTGGATGCACCTCCCGCCGACCTTTGGGACGCAGGGGAAACCGTTAAGACTCCGCCGCCCGCGGACATTTGGGATGTGGATAACATTGTCGACTGGACATGGGAATGAGGTGTGGACTGTCAACACCGCTTTAGTCGATGGGGGATTTTGGGATGTTCCGTTCATCACTAACCCGGGGGCACCTTTGAGGAAGAAGCAGCACAGGATCCGACTTTCTGGGAAGGATTGGTAATGGAGGACTTGGACTGGGACAATGCTCTGGGGTCCGACTCGTCTGCAACGGTGGCAGCAACCGACAAAGGAAAGCGCAAGTTGGAGGAAGTGCCCGCCGACCTGTGGGATTCCATTGACTCATCTTGGTGGGATGTGGCCAACGTCACTAGGAGTGGCCGAGTGTTTCAGCCAGCCAACCTTCAGGCTGGAAGCTCGTCCAATCCGCCCGCTCAGAAAACCACCGCTCCCACTGCTCAAAGGGCCGACCCGCTCTTTCCAAATGGAGTCCCGAAGAAGATGCCATTCTGAAGCAGCTTGAAAGGATTCCGGCCGCCGTGTCTATCTGGGGTCTGATATCGTCATCAAAGGAGCATCGTGAGAAGCTGTCCTCTGCTTTGGCCCGGCTCACAGTACCGATTGACATCACCCCCGAGGCCATGATTGCCTTGGTGCTGCCACTCCTCTCAAGCACTCTGTCACGTTCACCGAGAAGGATCTGCCTGTCGAGGGAACTGCTCACAACCGCCCGCTCCACATCACCGTCAAGTGCCGAGGACATTGGGTGCCAACCGTGCTAATCGACAATGGCTCTGCTATCAATGTCTGCCCGATGAGGGTTGCCTATCGCTTGGGGCTCGCCAAGAGTGACCTAACACCTTCCAATCTGGCCGTCAAGGCATACGACAGTACTCGCCGTACAGTGGAGGGAACTCTAATGCTGAAACTTGACGCTGAGGGCTTTGAGATGGATGTCGAATTTCATGTGGTCGATGTCCCTGCTACTTTCAACCTGCTGCTGGGCAGGCCGTGGCTTCATAGGGCCGACATTATGGCGGTGCCTTCAACTCTTCATCAAAAGGTCATGCTGGGGCTGCCTACTGGTACTTTGACAATTTGCGGGGATTCTGGAATCCGCCCGCTCACAGATGATGGAACGCCTGTCTTGGGCATCATGCATGGGGAAGAAGACTCGGACTTTGGAGGTTCTCTTTCGACACATCGGGCTCAGTCCTCGCCATTGCCATGGATGACGATTTCACCATAAGCTCAACCGTCCTCGAAATGATGAGGAAAATGTCATTCATGCCTGGCCTAGGGCTCGGGATCAACCAACAAGGGATTGCTGAATTCCCTGTCTTTCCTTCCACCGAAGGCCGCTTTGGCCTAGGTTACACTCCGCCGGCCAAAGATGCCAAAAAGAGGAAAGACACGGGAAAGCCTCGAACCCTTTTTGGTAACCCCGATAGCTACTTTGTGCGAGAAGGAGGAGGCTCTGCTTATTCGGGACAGATAGAGCCGTTTTGGGATCCGGAGACTTCTACCTGGCTGCCGGGATTCGAGATCTTTGCTGCGGACACCTGGTCCGATGGTGAAGAAGAACAGCTGAAGAGAAGCTTGCTCGACAGGAGTTTGAGAAACAGCTGGGTCGGCCAAGGAAGAGTTTGACTGGCTGAAGACTTTTGATCAAGGGGGTTTGGAGATGCTGTTCTCCCAAGTAGGTTTGGTTGGCAAGGGCGAGAAGCTGAAGTGCTGATGCTTGGGCCCGACTCATCAAATGCTCCCGAGGATCCCACCTCTCTCATAGTCAAGGCACAGGGAAGTATCAATAACTGCATTTTCACTCCGCGTCTAACATGCATTGACGACGAGTCTGAATCTGACACAGAGTCTGTCGAGTCTAAGTCTAGCTCAGAGTCGGAGTTTGTGCCTCTCGGCCCTCCACGTCGTAGCTTTACTTCGAGTTCGAGTCTGTTGTACTTGGCAACCCTGTTGGGTTTTATGAAATGCATGATCCTACTTCTGACTACTTTGCTAGCTTCTATATAAACTGTGTCGACCCTGACGATGAAGGAACAGACTTCGACGGGGACATCCCGGCTGAGTTGCGTTCCCTCATCGAAAAGGAAGACGAAAGGCGTGCTCAGCCTCTAAAAGAAGAAGTAATTTCTGTAAATCTGAAAGACGAGGATGACCCCCGTATGATGCAAATCGGTACAAATCTGTCTCCGGAAACCACACTGGGACCATTGAGCTTCTCAAAGAATTTCCCGAGGTTTTTGCATGGTCTCACAAGGATATGCCCGGCATCGATCCTGAAATAGTACAGCACCGAATCCCGTTGGAGCCCGGGGCTGTCCCCGTCAAACAGAAACTCCGCAGGATGAGGCCGGATTGGGTTCAGAAGATCAAGGAAGAGGTTACAAAGCAGATTGACGCAGGATTCATCAGGGTTGCAGAATACCCCAAATGGGTGGCCAACATCGTGCCTGTTCCCAAGAAGATGGAAAGATCCGAGTTTGCGTCGACTTTAGGGACTTAAACAAAGCAAGCCCCAAAGACAGTTTTCCCTTGCCTCACATTGATGTGCTTGTGGACAACACGGCGGGGCATGCCTTGCTCTCTTTTGTCGACGGATTCTCCGGATACAACCAGATCTCTGTGGCACCCGAGGACCAAGAGAAAACGACGTTCGTCACGGAATGGGGTACTTACTGCTACGTGAAGATGCCGTTTGGGTTGAAGAACGCCGGATGCACTTTTCAACGGGCTCAAACGACCTTGTTTCATGATTTTATCCACAAAACCGTTGAGATCTACGTCGATGACATGATTGTGAAGGCAAAGGAAGAAAAGGACTATCTCCCTTCGCTCAGGCAGTTTCTTGAAAGGCTTCGCAAGTACAACGTACGCCTGAATCCGCAAAGTGCACGTTCGGGGTCACGTCAGGCAAAATGTTGGGATTTCTGATCACCGCAAGGGGAATCGAAGTGGATCCTTCCAAAATCAAAGCAATCCTCGAGATGGAGCCGCCAAAGTCTGAAAAGGGCGTGCGAAGTTTTCTAGGAAAGGTCCAGTTTATCAGCAGATTCATCTCCAAGCTAACTCTCACCTGCGAACCGTTGTTCCGTCTACTCAAAAAGGGGTCCCGTTCGAATGGACAGATAAATGCCAAGCCGCCTTCGAGTCTATTCAGGGGTACTTGCAGAACCCGCCGGTACTGATGCCGCCTACGCCGGGCCGACCTTTGATTCTCTATCTGTCCGTTTCTTCAACAGCCATGGGATGCTTGCTAGCACAGGAAGGAAGCAATGGGGTCGAGAAAGCTGTTTACTATCTGAGCAAGAAGATGGTGGGGTCCGAGGAGCGTACACCCCTCTCGAGAAGACATGTTGGGCGCTAGTTTGGGCTACCAGAAAGCTTAGACACTACATGCTAGCCTATTCGGTGAGACTGATTTCTCGGATGGATCCTATCAAGTACCTATTCGAGAAGCCTGCGCTCACCCATAAGCTAGCACGTTGGTTGCTTCTGCTGGCTGAGTTCGAACTCCAACATGTCACAGGAAGTCTGTAAAGGGACGAGCTGTGGCCGAATTCTGGCCGATCACCCGATCGACGGCCCGGAAGATGTGGATTTCACTTTCCCCGACGAGGAGGTTCTAACAGTGGTCGAGGAAGTATGGACGCTCTATTTTGATGGGGCTGCTAACCAGAAGGGATTTGGGATCGGAGTGTTGCTAATCACGCCCGCTGGCGCTCACATTCCGCTCGCTTTCAAGCTGAATTTCGATGTCACCAACAATCAAGCTGAGTACGAAGCCTGCATCGTCGGAATGGAAGCTGCTATTGCCTTGGGCGTCGAGAAGTTAGAAGTAATTGGGGATTCGAACTTGGTGTTTCCCAGGCCAATGGAGATTGGAAAGTTCGAGAGGAAAAGCTGAAGCCTTATCACCAAGATTGGAAGAACTGATTCCTCGCTTCAATAAGGTGACTTTCACCCATGTCCCACGCTTGAAGAATCAGTTCGCCGATGCTTTGGCGACTTTGGCTTCAATGATCGAACTTCCAATAGGTGTCAAGCTGCGGCCGATTGTGATTGAACAGAGGGACTTGCCCGCTTATGAGTATATCAACGCCATTGATGATGTCGATGATGGCCTACCATGGTACCATGACATTTGGAACTTTGTGGAGCGCGGGGAATTTCCTACCGAGGCCACGAAGAAGGATCGGATTGCTTTGCAAAGGTTAGCTTCTCAGTACATCATCTGTGGGGGAAGCTGTATCGAAGGTCTCACTGCGGGATGCACAAGCTCTGCGTCAGCGGCGTCGAAGCAACAAGGATCATGGAGGAATTCACGAAGGAGTCTGTGGGCCTCACATGAGCGGCGTCATGCTTGCTAGAAAGATCCTCAGGCAGGGTTACTTCTGGTCTACAATGGAATCACAATGCATCGACTACGTACGGCGCTGCTACAAGTGTCAAATCCATGCAAACCTACAGCATGTCCCTCCATCTAAACTGTATGGCATGACCTCGCCATGGCCTTTCTCTGTTTGGGGCATCGATGTTATTGGGATGATCAGGCCGTCTGCTTCGAATGGTCACAAGTTCATATTGGTGGCGATAGACTACTTCACTAAGTGGGTGTAGGTGGAGAAATTCTACCAACGCTTTAGACAATGTTGGTAGTTATGGCTTATTCGTGCCTCTTCGCCTGAACCCAAATTTGTCGTCGGAAACCTAATCTGCAAAACAGACAAGGAGTGAATGCACCTTTGCCTCTCGTGGCAAAGGCCCTCCGATGCCAAAGTTAGTATCACGTACTAGCAATTGAACCCTAATTATCAGTAGGAAAACAATATCAATGCAGCGTATTGCGTACCTCTTTTCTATGAGTTTACCTCGTATTTATAGATTCATAGGTGCTTGCTGTCCAAGCATCCGTATTGCCCTAGGTTTCCTACCTCGTATAGGAAACCCAGGATATCTTGGATTCTTGTTCCCTTATCAGTTCATTAAAAGAGTCCTTTTAGGACTCTTTTCCTTAAAGAGCCGAACATCCCATTCCTGTTGGGTATCTTTTACAGATCCTACATTCTCGGGATCTCATTCCTTTAACGGAATATTACTGCTTCTGGACTCTTCCAGAATGTTCTCTTTACTTCAATATTTAATAGGATTTCTTTCTTTGTTCGGCTCTCTCATAGCCGAACAAAGGGACTGGGCCAGTTACCTCACATGTAACTGGTCCTTTAATAATCTGAACCATTCCTTTCTTTAGGGAATCCTCCTTCTGTTCGGCTCTCTCATAGCCGAACAAGGTGCTTTGAACTGTGGCTTCACGTGTCACCGGTCAATCGTGTTGACCTTTTATAAGCTCCATGCTCAGGTGATTCTTGTACCTGTTCGGGAATACCTCCCTACAATTGCTCCCCAGCTTCACTCGTTATCTTTATTCAGATGATGTGTGAAGCTTCTCTTCCGAGTAAATTCATTCTGTTCCTGCACCTTATATATTGGAGCAACTTATCATCGTTTTACCATGACGAAAGATACTTTCTAGGCCTTTTCAGGCTTTTAGCCCAAACCTTTACACGTGTCAGCGTTTATTTTGTTCACATTAAATGCGAACAGGCGCGTTTTGGGAACGGAACACTCAAACGCCGTCTGGGTGACGTTTCACTTACGCCACCCCACCTGTAGGGTATTTTTGGGTTTTCGTCCCATATTTCAAACACCCCAATCTCTCTCTTAGACTCCCTCTGCAGAAGAAAAAACACTGTTCAAGTCTTTCCCCGCCATTGAAGCTCTGTTCATCGTCTCAAGACCTCCTCTTTTAGGGATTCCATCGACTATTCTCGTAAGTCATCATTTCTTCTTCTTACAACCCCATTTCTCTAGTGGATTGCTTTCAATCGCAGTTTAGGGTTTCATTATCCCCATTTCTCTGTACTTCATAGAATCCCAAGATCCTATCTGGTAATGGGTAGATTTCGAAGGCACTGCAATACTCCTCAAGCCATGGCTAGTTTCAGATCTCGATATGGGATTCCTGACGATGTAGCCACTGTATTGGCTCCTGAGGATGCCCTTCGTGAGAGTTTCGATTTCGACACTCTTCATATTCCTGTAGTAGCCATTGTTGAGGGCGGGGTTAGATTCCCCTTGGCCCCTCTGCTTCGCCAAGTTTTGGCGTACTACAGACTTTCCCCAATGCAGGTCTCTGCTAATTTCTTCCGAGTAGTTATGGGCATCAATACCATAAATCAGATGTTAGGGACCTCTTTAGGTTTATATGACATTCATCACCTATACAGTATTTCTAGAACTGGGACGCCCTCACATATTACTTAAAAAGTAGGGATTCTAGGAAGAAGCTTGTCCTTGAACTCCCTGACTCTGCTCGAGGGATGACGACGACTTCCTGATTGTCACGGGCAACTTCGAACCCAGAGATGAGGACGGCCAAGTGATTGGTTTTCACGCTCCTCATGGATTCGGGAGCCCACGTTAGTGCTTTCCCCTAATTTCATATCTTTGTCCTTTTTCATAGGAAAAGCTTTTTCATGCTTTCTAATTTATTTGTGCTTTGCTCGGTTGCAGCTTCAAACATTAACCGGGTTATAATATCATAACCCCCAAGTGCACGTAGCTGATATCAAGCGAGCACTTTCTTTCAACGGCGAAGGGACTCACCTGGCTGGCCGAGCAAGAGCGGCTCAGGTTCTGTTGAGCTACAAAGCGTCATACGGGGCTTCATTGACCGGCGTACCCGAGCAGCGGACAACCTTGCAGCGGCTGGTCCTTCAAGACCTGTCCCCGAACAAGAAGAAGGGTTCTCGGACACCTCCGATCTCCGACGAACCTATTCCCCTTGCCGAAGAAGCCTCCAGCCCCACATCAAGTTCTTCTTCCAGTGGTTATACCCCTTCGCCTCCAGCAATGAACCAACCAATCGATTTGGGGAGTCTCCTTACCATACCTGGTCGAGGTCGTGGAGCTGCTCGGGGACAAGGTGGCCAAGGTCGTGGCCGCCGCACTCAGACCCAGACTGATGCTCCTCCTGGCTTTTCCCCAGAAGAAATCGAGGCCATCCATAGAGAGAAACGTCAACGGGTGGAACAGACCAAGAAAGACCCCCACCTTCCTCCTCGTCTCCTGCTCCAATATGGGCTCCTTCCTTCTCTCACGGGAACCGAGCTATCACTGCTCGGGACTCTGTCGAAAATGAAGGGACTGCCCTTGCATTGTCCCAGGCCTTTTTGCTGCCTGGGGACATGCAAAAAGAAGTCGCAATGTCTCCAGACAATCTCCTCAGTTCCTTCATGTCCCATAACGCCAAGGTAAAATTTCTTTCTGTAATCATAGCGTATACAGAATTTAACAGTTATGTCTATCACAACTGTTTTGAATGTTTTCCAGGTGATGCAAAAAATGGTAGCCATGGCTCAAAAACTCAGCCAATCAGAGCCCCAACGAGCAAAACTTGTAAGTGAAAACTCCAAGCTTCAACGTACCATCATTAGGCTTGAGAGAGAAAGAAACCAGGCTCTCGGTTGCAGATGGCCTGAAAGGACAATTGAAGGGGACTGAGGACAGTCTTGCCAGACTCTGAAGGAGCTTGAGACGTCCCAGAATGAAGCCAAGGCTGCCTTTGAAAAAGGATATAATGAAGGAATCAAAGTTGCCACAGAGAGCTACACAAACCAAATGCCTGGAATTCAGGACCAAATTTGGGTGGCTGCTTGGAAAGCCTGTCTTGACAAAGCAGAGATTCCTGAGTCATCGCCGCTCTGGACCAACATTGAGCTTCCAAGTGCAGCAGCTGGTGATCAGGAGGAGCTTGTTGAAGAGGGAGATGAAGATCAAGGTGTGCAAATAGCGGAGCCACCTGTTACCGAAGTGGAGCCTCAGAATGATGTGACCAACCCTGGCCAAAAGGAAGCCAGTGGTGGTCAACCTGAAGATGAAACTCCTACTGCAACTGAAGCTCCTTCAACTGTTCCTACAACCGTTCAAGACCTGACAGAAGATGAATGAATATGTCTTTGCATTTTGACAATATATTTAACTGTCTGTTTGTGGGCCTGGCCAATGCGTTTTGAAAAACTTAACAGTATTTCGTACTTGTTTTCAAGTATTTCGTACTTGTTTTTCAAGTATTCGTACTTGTGAATATATCTGAATGCTTCTAATCCTGTGCACATTCTTTGCATAATCTCGTATGCTTATGCATGTAGTCGTATGCTTTGCATAGTCCTTTAAGTTTCACGTACTTAAACTTTTAAGTTTCACATACTTGAACGTTTGAAATTTCCACAAGTAAGTGTCACGTACTTAAAAATGGATGTTTACACAAGTATTTCGAACTTGTGTTTTAAGTTCTCGTACTTAAATGTTTGAATTTTACACAAGTATTTCGAACTTGTGTTTAAGTTTCTCGTACTTAAATGTTTGAATTTTACACTTTTACACAAGTATTTCGAACTTGTATTTAAGTTTCTCGTACTCAAGTATTTCGAACTTGTGTTCAAGTATCACGTACTTTAGATGGATATCTTACATGCTGCTCCCCAATACGAATGAGGGAAATTAACTTCGTAATTCGTATTTAAAACAAATACTGGAAACAACAGTTATAAAAAAAAAAAGGCAACTTCATTCATAAGCTATAAAACTCAAGAGGGCGTTATTCGTACCCCTTGCAGCTAAAATAACAGAACTAAAACACAAGAGTTTTATTCTAACTCTCACACAATCACGATGTGTACAAGGAAAAAAGTATATTTCATATAAAAAATTTCCTTAGATTATGGACATTCCAAGGTCTTGGCACCGGATTCCCATCCAGTCTGCCAATCGATAAGCTCCAATGCCCACAATCTCAGTAACTCGATATGGGCCCTCCCAATTAGCCCCCAACTTTCCTTCATTAGCCACTTTAGTGTTGCCGAGCACCTTTCGTAGCACAAGGTCCCCAACACTAAATTCCCGTGGATGCACATGTTTGTTGTAGCCTTTATTAGCTGCTCTTGGTACGAAGCCAAGTGCACTAGGGCCCGTTCTCGTCTCTCCTCGGCAAGATCTAATTCAATCTCCAAAGCTCGATCGTTGCCTCCACTTTCAACCAAAAATTGGTCCTGTTGGTCGGCAGACCTACCTCCAATGGAATAACAGCCTCTGTTCCATATGCCAAAGAATAGGGGGTCTCTCCCGTAGACCTCCTTGGTGTTGTACGGTAAGCCCATAAAACCAATGGCAATTCATCAGGCCATTTCCCCTTTGCTTTATCCAAACGTTTCTTAATCCCATCAAGAATGGTTTTATTAGATGCCTCTGCTTGGCCATTACTTTGAGGGTAGGCCGGAGTTGAATAATAATTTCTTATCCCATACTGGGCACAGAAAGTTTTGAACTTTTTCTGAAATTGAGACCCATTGTCTGTAATCAATGAGTATGGGACTCCAAAACGAGTAATGATGCTCTTCCACACGAACCTCTCTATCATAGGTTCTGTGATTTTAGCCAATGGTTCTGCCTCAATCCATTTGGTAAAATAATCAGTCGCAACTAACAGAAATTTTCGATTTCCAGTTGCCTTGTGCAATGGACCCACGATGTCCATTCCCCATTGAGCGAACGGCCAGGGACTTGTCAAAGGCACCAAGTCTTCTGCTGGTGTTCGAATCATCGGTGAAAACTTCTGACACTTTTCACAAATCTTGACGTACACCTTAGCATCTTCTTGCATGTACGGCCACCAATACCCTTGAGTAATTGCTCGGTGGGCTATGGACCGGCCCCCAGCATGGCTCCCACAGGTTCCCTCATGAATTTCGTGGAGGAACTTTTGCACCATTTCAGGGTGCACACAAAGCAAATAGGGCCCTGTAAAAGACTTCCTGTATAATTTCCCTTCAGGAGATAACCAGAATCGAGCAGATTTGGTCCTTATTTTATGAGCCTCCTTTTTGTCTGAAGGAAGTTTTTCATCTCGTAAGAATTCAATAATTGGATCCATCCAACTTGGTCCCTGGTTCACGTCCAAGACCATCTCCACGCTTCTTCCAATGCTCGGCTCGGTTAGATATTCCACGGCTATCTTTCTCTTGAACTCGGTTGGTACTGCTGCAGCCAACCAAGCTAGTGAATCTGCATGTGCATTCTTTCCAGAACTTATCTGCTCAATATACACCCTTTCAAAAGTATCGAGCAGATCTCTGGTTGCCTGTACGTAAGCTGCCATCTTCTCACTCCGTGTTTCATATTGCCCGGACAACTGATGAACCACAAGCTGTGAGTCACTATATACCCTTACATGTTCGGCTCTTAGGGTTTTTGCACTTCTCAAACCAGCTAAAAGCGCCTTGTATTCCGCCACGTTGTTGGATGCACTGAACCCAAGCCGAACTGATAGCTCTAACATTGATCCTTCAGGGGGAAAAAAACTACCCCTATACCTGATCCGGTATTGCAAGCGGACCCATCAACAAACAGCTTCCATTCCAAGGGATCTTGCTCGGCTGATTCCTGTTTCTTCGTTACAGGAGACCTTGCTTCATACTCCTTTCTCGTAGGAGGCAAAGGTGCAACCGCGGTGAGAATTCTGCCACGAAATCTGCCAATACCTGGCCTTTGATTGCTGTGCGCGTTGATAGTCAATGTCATATTGGCTTAATTCAACGGACCAAGTCGAGATCCTTCCCGAGAAGTCTGCCTTTCGGAGCAGTGATTTTAAAGGGAACTCAGTATAAACCACCACTCTATGGCTCTGGAAATAATGCGGCAATTTTCTCGTCGCTGTCCTTAGTGCTAGGATCAATTTCTCGAGGGGCAAATATCTTGTTTCTGCATCTAATAACGTCTTGCTTACATAATAAACAGGGATTTGTTCGGATCCCTATTTCTCAGAAGGACTGCACTCACAGCATGCTCAGAAACTGCTAAGTACAAAATTAAGGACTCACCTGGTTCTGGAGTTGAGAGAAGGGAGGAGAGGCCAAATATCCCTTCAAATCGTGGAAGGCTTGTTCACACTCTGCTCCCATTCGAATCCTTCCCTTTTCTTTAACAACTGAAAGAAAGGTCTGCACTTATCACTTGACCGGCTAATAAATCGATTGAGAGCTGCTGCCATCCCAGTCAAACGCTGGACCTTTCGTTGTTCGGGGACTCTGTAGATTCTGCAAGGCTTTGATTTGGTCGGGATTCGCCTCGATCCCCCTCAACGTTACCAGATGACCCAGAAACTTTCCAGAACCGACTCCAAACGCACATTTCGAGGCGTTGAGTTTCAATTTATATTTCCTTAGAATCTCAAAAACCTCCCTCAAATCTGCAATATGGCTTCGCCCAGCTTTACTTTTTACCACCATGTCATCTATGTAAACCTCCATAGTTTTGCCGAGCAACTTTCTAAACATGATGGTTGCCAATCTCTGATACGTTGCCCCTGCATTTTTCAACCCAAAAGGCATGACATTATAACAGTACAACCCTCGTGGTGTAATAAAAGATGTCTTCTCCCGATCTGGCTCAAACATTGCAATTTGATGGTATCCTCGATATGCATCGAGAAAACTCATTCGCCCATATCCTGCTGTCGCATCAACCAACTGGTCAATCCTTGAAGAGGAAAACTATCCTTTGGGCACGCCTTGTTTAAATCTGTGAAGTCAACACATACACGCCATTTTCCGTTCTTTTTCTTGACGACGACAGTATTTGATAGCCATTCTGGATAATAAACTTCTCTTATTGCCTTGGCCTCCAAAAATGATCCACTTCTTTGATTACAGCGTCAACTGCTGTACGGCTGCTCTTCGTTTCTTTTGGATGACAGGTTTATGTTGTGGATCTATATTCAGGTGATGGCAAATAACATCTGCACTTACCCCGGCATCTCCTCTGGTGTCCATGCAAATACATCGACATAAGTTTTCAAGAAACTCATCATTCACTCTCTTCCTCTTCTGGCAGTGACTCCCCGGTTAGGAAATACCTATCTGGATCAATCTCGTTGATCAGTGTTTTCCTTAAATCCTTACTACCCTTTCTGTTGGGTCTTTTCCAATATCCTCAATGGTCGGTAGATCCGGAATTTCCACGGTATAACATGGTGGGCAGCATGGACTCTTTTTATGATGGATACCAAACATTGTTGAGCTATTTTTTGGTTACCTTTGATGTGCTCAATCCCATTAGACCCTGGGAATTCACCATCTGATGGAAGGTTGAAGAGACTGCCCTCATCTTGTGCAACCATGTTCTCCCTATAATCACGTTATAGGAAGACGGTACATCCACCACTAAGAAATCGGTTCGTAGCACCCTGTCCCAGCCCGAACAGGCAGAGTTACTTTGCCTAAGGGCCAAACTGCTCCTGCTCCAAATCCGACCAATGGAGTTACTGATTGCACCAAATCTTCTTGCGTGAGCCCCAGTTTCTTGAATGCATCGTAGTACAGCACTTCGGTGCAACTCCCTGAATCCACCAGGATTCTTTCCATGTCATATTCCCCAACTCGTAGGGTTATGACCAAAGCATCATTATGTGGTATCTGGACTCCTCCCAGATCTTCATCTGTAAAAACTATGCTTTCGTTGAGTTTCTCTTCGTTGCGCCCTCTCTTCTTTCCCAACTGCATTACGTGTTGGTCATGTTTCACTTGTCTCTGAAGCAATCTCACCTCATTTCTCGTATAAGGTTCGGCTAATCCATGTATCATATGGATTACCCCCTTTGGATTCTGTTCGTAATCCAACTCCATTGCCTTGTCTTTATCCTTTGGATCTTCTTGGATAAATTCTTTGAGATAGCCTCGCGAGACCAAATCATCAAGGTGTCGTTTAAACATCTCACAATCCTCCGTCATATGGCCCCAATCTTTATGGTAACTGCAGTGCTGATTCGTAGCACGTTTTGCGTCTTTATTCCCACCGAGAGTTGGAGGCCATTTAAAATATGGCTGATTCTTTTTCGATAAAGAATCCTGTAGATGGGCTCTTTCCAAACCGTGTTTATGAAAAGAATGACTTGGGATCCGGGGCTTGCTTATCCTTGTACTGCTCCTTCTTCGCCTGCCCATACTCTTTTCTTTCGCGATAAGTTTTGGGCTCTGGCTTGTCAGCTTTCTTTATAGGCCCCTTTGCTTGCTCGGGCGGCCAACTTTCCATCCTCTCGTAGGATGTCATCCTCGTTCCTGGCATGCTGCTCAATTCTCTCCATTAATTTTGCCAATGTCTGCACGGGACTCATGTTTAGAGACTTACGCAGTTCCCCCCGAACAGGTAAGCCTGTTTAAACGTAGCTATTGCGTATTCTTCACTACATCCTTCAATCTCGTTGAAGGTTTCCCAGTACTTTTTCGCATAAGTCCTGATCGGCTCGTCCTCTCCTTGCTTCATAAAAGTAAGACTCTCAAAAGTTTTGGGGGCTTTCCTACTCGTCAAGAACCGTGCAGTGAACTCCTCGGCCAACTGCACCCATGTTCGGATAGATCGTGAGCCCAATTTATGGAACCATGACAAAGCAACCTTCCCCAAACTTGACGGGAACATCTTGCACATGATTGCATCATCCCCTTCATGCATAAACATTGCCTGCTGGTAATGCTGTATATGGGCTACGGATCAGCATCTGTCTCGTAGAGGATGAATGTTCCGTGCTTTACCCTGGTCGGCAATCTAGCCTCCTGTAACTTCTTTGAAAAAGGGGAGGATGCTATATTCTGAAGTGCTTTCCGTGCTGCTTCTCGTGCAGTCATGGCTTCATCCTTTGGTCCTTTTTGGACCGAATTTGTTCCCAATCGGAATCAGGTCTCTCGTACCTGTCCCTATGATGTTTTCTACTCCCTTCCTCCTCGGGGTAGAGCTTCGACCTCTGCTTCTCCTCTTTCTTGGAGACACCCTCCTTCGCTCGGTGTTCGGATATTGCTCCTCCCTTTTCGTGGAGAAGTTTTATGTCGCCTCGGGGTCAAACTTCTGCTTCTGCTCCTTCTTCTTCGTGAAGAAGCCTTTTGGTATGGTACCAAAGCGTATTCACTCCCTCTTGAATTTCTTCGAGATAATCCGGAGTCCTCTGGATGATCTCTGATTCTCTCTAATTCTCTGATTTCATGTTCTCGTTTTTTGATCAAACGAGCGTACTCCTCGATTTCTTGTCTTTTCTTATCTAGAACGTCTTCGCTTCGGTATACACTTCTGGAATGTGCAATCGATTCATCCCCTCGATGGGATTTAGTCCTTCTCGTGGACTTTGATGCTGTCTCTCCATCTCTATTTCTGGAGTTGTCGTGATTAATAGGGGGGTGGCCTTACTTGTGGTCCTCTTGTGTCCTCCTTCGGGCTTTCTCGGAGCCCCGGGTGGAGACTTATCCCCTCCTCCGATTAACACATCTTTTGGGTCATGTGGCGTTGCTGGATCTACTTCCACCATGGTCGTATTTCAAAGGGAACTCTTTCGTTTCCCACAAACGGCGCCAATTGTAGGTGGAGAAATTCTACCAACGCTTTAGACAATGTTGGTAGTTATGGCTTATTCGTGCCTCTTCGCCTGAACCCAAATTTGTCGTCGGAAACCTAATCTGCAAAACAGACAAGGAGTGAATGCACCTTTGCCTCTCGTGGCAAAGGCCCTCCGATGCCAAAGTTAGTATCACGTACTAGCAATTGAACCCTAATTATCAGTAGGAAAACAATATCAATGCAGCGTATTGCGTACCTCTTTTCTATGAGTTTACCTCGTATTTATAGATTCATAGGTGCTTGCTGTCCAAGCATCCGTATTGCCCTAGGTTTCCTACCTCGTATAGGAAACCCAGGATATCTTGGATTCTTGTTCCCTTATCAGTTCATTAAAAGAGTCCTTTTAGGACTCTTTTCCTTAAAGAGCCGAACATCCCATTCCTGTTGGGTATCTTTTACAGATCCTACATTCTCGGGATCTCATTCCTTTAACGGAATATTACTGCTTCTGGACTCTTCCAGAATGTTCTCTTTACTTCAATATTTAATAGGATTTCTTTCTTTGTTCGGCTCTCTCATAGCCGAACAAAGGGACTGGGCCAGTTACCTCACATGTAACTGGTCCTTTAATAATCTGAACCATTCCTTTCTTTAGGGAATCCTCCTTCTGTTCGGCTCTCTCATAGCCGAACAAGGTGCTTTGAACAGTGGCTTCACGTGTCACCGGTCAATCGTGTTGACCTTTTATAAGCTCCATGCTCGGGTGATTCTTGTACCTGTTCGGGAATACCTCCCTACAGTGGGTCGAGGCCGAATCTTACAAGACACTGACAACGGTCCAGGTTGCTCAGTTCATTCGAAAGAATATCATCTACCGGTACGGGGTTCCTCAGGCATTCGTGTCAGATAACGGGAGTCATTTCAAAGGAAGGGTTCTGGAGCTCTTCGAAGAGTTCGGCATCGAGATCCATCATTCAACGACCTATCGCCCGCAAACGAATGGAGCAGTCGAAGCTGCGAACAAAATGTCGAGATGATCATCAAGAAGACCGCCGAGTCTGCAAGGGATTGGCATGAGCAGCTGCCTCTCGCCCTTTGGGGGTACCGAACGTCTATCCGCACTTCACACGGGTGCAACGCCTTTCTCCCTAGTCTACGGGATGGAGGCAGTACTTCCCATCGAGCTTGAGGTACCGTCGCTGAGAATCATGGTCGAAAGCGGTCTCGAAGAATCTGAATGGCTGAGTGGAAGGTTTGTCGAGCTAATGCTGTTTGATGAAAGACGGCTCCGGGCCTTGTATCATGTTCAGGGGTATCAGCGTCGAATTGCCCGGGCGTTCAACAAGAAAGTGAAGTCCAGGGGCTTGGTCGAAGGAGACATGGTTACAAAGGAGATCCGGGCTCCGGTGTTTGATCCTCGCGGGAAATTCAGGCCGAAGCGATCCGGGCCTTACATCGTCAAGACTATCCTATCCGGAGGCGCTGCTAAGCTTATTGACCTCGACGGCAACGAATTCAGCACCCTGGTCAACCTGGATCAACTCAAGCGTTACTATCCCTGAGAGATGCTCGTTGGGTCGAAAACCACAAGGGTGGGCGATTCCAAGCAAAAGTTAGAGCGGCCTGCTAGACCGAAAACCCAAGGGGGCGGTTCTAGGCAAAAATAAATAGGCACAAGTCGAAAGCTCGCTAGGCCGAAAACCTGAAAAGGCGGCACTAGGCAAAAGTTAGAGCGTAAAAGGAGAGGTAAAATACACGAGTGAACCTTAGCCTGAACTACGTTCTGACCTGATTCCTTGAAAAGGGATACGTAGGCAATCTCACCTCGAGATTCGGTCACATTCCATCAAAAGTTCGATCCAGGTTGGACATTTTGGGTACACATGTCACAATTTGGAAAGGTCGAGTTCGAGTCAAGGATGCATTGAAGTGAATCAGAAGGGGGAAACCCATCGTTTTTCAACTTTATTGCAAATTACTACTTCTAATACATAAGCTGAGCATAAAAGCCTTAAAAACAGTTGAAGCATGAAAAACAGAACAAAATGCTTAGGAAGCCTAACGGCTCACAGTTTATTCTAAGC
>CM033792.1:7927839-7940839 GCA_019656835.1 Rhododendron ovatum | reverse complement strand
GAATTAGTAATTTGTGACTAGATCAAATAATGAAGGCAATACAAAGGACCGGATGATGGGTTTTGGAATTGGGCCAACAACAGGCCTGATTGAATGGCCACTGGTAACTAAGGTAAGAGATTAAAATTGGTCCACTAGGACTTGCATGTATTCCGGACCATTTTTATGGGCCGTTCAATTCAAAGTTGCACTAGGCTGCTCACTACCCTTTTATATGCTATCCAGTAGCTATATTAAGGGAAAATGACGGCTCATGACGTATTTTGATAATTACTATCTACTAAAGACAATGTAAGAATATTTGTTAATGCTGAAAATTTTCTTGGTGGATATTAATTATTAAAATACGTCCTTGACTGTCTTTTTCTCCTATATATTAATGAAGCTATCTTTTCTTTAACTCTGTGCTTTTTATCCCACTAGCGAATTATCCATCTTTTTGACACTATTCCAAAAGTAACCTGTGCAATTCAATCCTTTAAGTTTAATTGCCTTTCAAAAAAAAAAATTTCCTTTAGGTTAAATTGCTCATGATGATAGTTTGAAAGAGAAGACCGTAATGGTTGTGTAGTATTGTATCCAAGAAAAAATATTCTTATTTATAGATTGATTGTGAGAATGGTAGATGTTGAGTTGAGAATAGTGATTGGAGGAAAGTTAGGTGGAGTAAAAATTAGATGGAGGAAAAATTTGGACGGAAGTTAAAAATAAAACATAATTTAAAAAAAAAAATATTTTTCTTAAAGTTCTCATTTTGCAGACACGACAATTATTTATGAACGAAAGTAATAGTTGAATTAGGATTAAGAAAGTTGGGGGAAAATAAGATAGAGGAAAAGTTAGTTAATAATTGGGACTCTTTGGTTCTATTTTAGCCGAAGGCAAGAATCGGTAATCTCTCTTCTTATAGGGGCTCTTCATTTCTTTCTTTATTTCTTCCTTGTGATGGCCTTACTTCTTGTGTTGGTTGAATCGTTGAATTTGATTATCTCGTATACTCTTACACAATTAATGTCATGTTTCGTAATTTTGTACTATATACTACTCCCTCCGTCCCAAAATGATTGTCCGGTCCGCAAAACGGAGTGATAAAAATAATGCAATTTTTTCAAAAAAAAATTCAAACTTTTTTCACAAATTAAAAATACTCATTGATATCTAATAAGTTGTTAAAAAACTTTTGATTTTTTCTTACAAAAATTGTATTATTTTTAACACCCCGTTTTGCGGACCGGACAAACATTTTGGGACGGAGGGAGTACCTTATAAATGATATCTCCTATCAATTTACGAAAAAAACCAGAGAGAGAGAATACGTTGACAATATCCTAATCCTATAGCCGTTGCTTTTGCTTCCCTTTCCCTAATCATATCGACGTTGCTTTGCTTCAACAAATAAGACAAAAACTATTTTCTTCTAGACTAGAAAATCGTCATGGGGTACTCTAGAAACATTTTTTAACGGGATTAGATCCTCTCAAGTCCTATAAATGGACTAGTTGATCTAGTTTTAATCCATTTCGAGCCCTTTTAGGGCATGTGTCAATGATTCAAATCATTCACTTTTTAAAATATGTTGAGATGTATATCACGAAAAAAATCAAGTTGATCTGATCCAATTTGATATGGTTTTAAAATACATTTATCTTCCCAAAAAAAGTTATGAAAACACCATATGGAAACTCATTTAAGCCATTTATCTCAAAATAAATTCATTTCGGAATCATATCAAACAGCATTTGATCAATTTGATTTTTGGTGTAGTATATATACGATCTTGACGTGTTCTAAAAAGTGAACGGTTTGAATCGTTGATGTGGAATCTGCTCCATCACACTAATGTGTAGCTCATCCAACATATGGTGGAGAAGAGAGATTAATTAATGCCCCAGGGGTAAGAACACATTGTGCGCCAACTCCTATTTCCATAGCATACTTTACGATCGGAACCACAAAAGGTGTGGCAAAAATAGGACTTGGAGCACTACGACTGTGTTCATTTTGTGTCTCAAAACCAAACCTCTATCTCTGGGTACGGTTTTAAATAAGTTTTCCTCCAATTATTAATCATATTTCTCTCTCTCTCTCTCTCTCTCTCTCTCTCTCTCTCTCTCTCTCTCTCACGATTCCCAATAATGGAGTGTTTCTACTAACCAACAAGTTGAGTACCACAACTTTTTGGTTGTCCTTATTAAAATTTTTTTTTGTTTGCTAGTTTTGTGCAATTTTTTTAATGTAATATTGGTTCGTCTCGATGATAAGAATCATAAAACAAAAGATTATGATGTTCACGCAAATATTTTTAAAAATATTAAAAAAAATTCCAAAAAACTGACCTCATACTCCTAATTTAAGTGTTTTTTTTCTACGCTAAAAAGGGTGGAGGAGGGGGCGATCGGGCATAGAAACCCCCTCCTTTGGATGTGACCATAGGAACTTCAAACCCTCGGCGGATCCCAAGAGGAATTAAATAACCATAGCAACTACCGCTCCACCAAGAACTAGCGAGCCAAAACCGAACAAAAGAGAATGACCAAATTCAAGAGAGACGCCGCTGGCACAACTCGATCTCGATACCTCCTACCTCACCCAAACCCAAAGAGAGTAAGCCTTAACCATCTAGGCTATCACCCTTGATGGTACTCCTCATTCAAGTCAAAAACCACCGGATTAGCATCAAACGCCGGAGGTGGGGTCCAGCCAGCATTGAACCATCCATCACCACCACTTATTACGAGAAATACGACCTCCCAACGAGTGATTCACATTCAAACCAATTCCCGCCCGTCCGCCGACCTCATTTGGCGCCTTTTTTCCACGCACGAAGCCTACTAGATCGCTTTGTTTCACTAGGTTGTCCGTCTTAATAATTAATGGTCGCAATTTTAAAAACTCTTTAACTCGTTTCTAAAAGAGTTGTTTTAAAATCAGAATCATTCGAAACACTTTTGGACAGTAAAATTAAAAATGGTACGAGAGCGATGAATAAGAGCGGTGTGGTATACTTTTTGTTTTCCCACAACACACCGCACAGCCCAAGAAAAAACATGGGACCCAAAAGTGCCAAAAAGTGGGCCTCGCCACACACCACGTAGATAAAAGCCAAACCTTTTCGTCCGACACGTAAGTCGCCTCGCACGCCCACCTGTCGCCTCTCCCATCGCACAAAAATTCCCTCTGTACGACGCACGCACTTTCCAGAATACGCCAAACTCTTCCTTCACCCCGCCCCTCAAAATCCACAAACTCACAAGCACTTTAAAACCCCACCCAGCTCTTACCTTGTACTAGTTTGATTTTGGTTTTTGAATTCACATAATTGGGATGGAAATTATGGAAGAGGGATATCATGAGGTGGTGGTGGAGGAGGAGAGCGGAGGAGGGTGCTGGACGCCGACGCGCGGCAGGTGTCGGATTCCGGTGGCCGCGGCTGTGTGCCCGCCGCCGCCGAAGAAGAAGCGGTGTTGGTACGGGAAGAAGGGAAAGAGGGAGCCACCGAAGAACGGGTATTTCCAGCCACCGGATGATCTGGAACTGCTTTTCTCTGTTCCGCCGAGACACCAATCGTGTGCTTAATCAGTTAGGCGTGCGTGGTAGTACTAATTAGTTCTCTCTCTCTCTCTCTCTCTCTCTCTCTCTCTCTCTCTCTCTCTCTCATTTGTGGATAAATGTGGTGTACGTATAGGATAGTGGTTTATCGATTCTGCATGTGCGTTTCTCTTTTTTGTGTTGTAATTGGTAGTGGTGTCAGTTACCGGAGTATGGTCAGTCTGATCTTGGGTTGTATTCTACTACTAATAACTAATTTTGCAAGTTTACGAGGAAAGTGTGATTCTGGCTTTTCTTCACTGTGTCACTGATCTCCTGATGCTGATCTGTTTATGAATTTATTAAATAAAAAGAGTGTGCTGTGTGCAGGTATTGAATCTATCTGCCCACTAATTTGGGAGCAGTGCGATAGGCACGAGTTAGAGTTTTGTTTACCCTTCACTTAAGAGAGTAAATATTACCCTCTTTATTATTGATTGAAATGGTATGAATTTCACTATAAAGTAATGTCATATTTACCAAAAAGTGTATTGCAGGAGTAAGATCTACACCATTTCAACTAATAAGAAAGATGGTACTTAGGGTAATCTTCACTGTCTTTTAAGGAATGTGAACGAAATTGCACTCTTTGGATGCTAATGTTGGGTTAAGTTTCCCTTAAAAAGTTTTTCTATAAACAACAGACAAGTTTCGCTTAAAAAGTTTGTCTATAGTTTAATTAAGTTGTTTACACTAAATGGATTTTTTTTGTTGATGTATGCTTAAACAAGTTGTTTACGCTAAATGAATTTTCTATTGGTGTATGTGAGGGAATGACAAAGTCTCGAAATTCGTATTTGTTTTTTGAATTTTAGTCCGTTTAGACAATAAAAAAAATTTAGCCTTATAATACATATCGACGTATTCAGATGTAGGTCAGATTCAGATGTAAATAAGTTTGGAATCATTCGCAATCACGAATGCTTCTTGCATCGAACAACTTGAGATTTCAGACACGATGTGTCATGTGTGTGTCCTAAACATTGTTCTTTTAGTATGAGATGCGAAATTTGGTGTAAAAGGATATCCTAGTGCCACCTGCCTCATTCTCCTTTCGTAAAGGAAGTTTGAGATACAGGGATATGCAGGGACTAAGGTCTAGGAAAGTGTGATCACTACTACTAGTGAAGAATTATTCGCTGTCCCACTGTCACTTGGTATCTCAGGTTTCTTCTTCCTCATGGGATGATGCAATCATGCGATGCATCATCGATGTGAGGCCCAAAAGTAAATTATGCATATGTGAGGTCCAAAAGTAAATCATGCGATGCATGATCGGTGTGAGGCCCAAAAGTAAATGTGTGGACTTTACAATTCGATGCATTTGTGCGAGGTCCAAAAGTAAATGTGTGGATTTTACAATGGGATGCATTTGTGTGCGAGGCACAAAAGTAAATGTATAGACTTCACAATTGTGGGATTTGGGTCTGTTGCATTGAATGCTCGTTTATTTCCTCTACGACTAGGAATAAGAAAACAAAAACTCAAGAATAAGTTGGCACATTTGGTTTTCAATTTGCCTAAATGCATACGTATACTGCTGCTTGTTCATTTCTCTAATGAGCAATTTAGCAATCTCTTTATCACCAAACAAGCATGCATCTTACTTTTGCATCTGAAACCAAACGAGTCACTGGTTGGCGTTTGGTCACGTAATTTTTTAATATGCCTTGTGCTTCCGCTCTCTATTAGCACAATGCGCTCATTCTTTCAATCCTCGATTTTGCGGATTTTTAGGAGTTTGATATGTGTTTCAAAGATGTTTTTACGCTTGCACTCGTGCTTGTGTCCTCGTTCACGCACACACACGCAAATTATGTGACTTAGGATCTGTCTTATGTCCCTGTTTAAAATGGTAAGCTGATGCATTACTGAGGGTGCTTTCGGACAAAATTAATTGTTTCTAAGAATACTGGGCAATTGGTAGCCTTAATGTGTGTGTGTGTTTTTTTTTTTAAATTTTTCGTGAATTTTTTGAAAATTTATTATTAATCCCGACGAGAGTAATAAGAAAACTAATAACGAGGAAACTATAACAAAAAATCAAAATTGACAACAAAATATAATGTCAATAATGTGAGTAATCCTTTCAAAAAAAAAAATAATAATGTGAGTAATTATTCAGTGCTCCTGGGATACGATCTCTTTGTGTCCCAAGGCATTCTCCACCACAGATTGCAATAGGGATCATATTTTTTCTCTTGAATTCCACAACAATGAAAAATGATCAGGGCCCCTTAGTGCGTGCCTCAAAAGTATAGAATAATGTTTCCGATAATACTGAACCATTCTGTAGAAAAACACGTGGTTATTGGAATTTGGACCTGTAAAGAAATCTAGGCGGGGGGATGAAATCTAGTGTAGATGTATCGTCACGTGTTTGCATGTGGACCTTCAAATGCTTATATTCCCTCTCCACATGATCAACCGACGTCATTAATCCTTAAAAGTGACGGTGCTTTCACCCCCACCCCCACCCCCACCCACTCTATGCAACATATTCTCGCTTGGACGCAATCAAAAATTGTTCCTGATAGATCGATTTCATAAATGATCCTTGAATATATGCTTAATATATGCTTACCATCAACTAGCTAGCTAGACAAGTTGTTTCTGTTAAATCAAGTTTTAATTGATGAGAATAACTTGTCTCGAAATTCATGTATTCATGGGTTTTAGTCCGCTTCATCCGTTAAAAAATTGAGGAAACTCAGGTGGTGTATTTTTAGGACTTTTTCTTGTTTTGCCCTTATTTGAATTTTTGTCGAGTTTGTTACTTTTGTGTCTCATTTTTTTTTTAATTCGTCTCGTCAAAACTTGACTCCTTTTTTTTATTACTAAAAATTAGTTATTTCTCAAAATGTTTGGAATTTACTTTCCATTTCGCTTGATGAATCAATAATCTACAAAAAAAAATTGACGCAAAATGAACAAACGTGAATTTTTTTTGAATAAAGATAAAAAATGCTAAGCAGAACGGGGTCTCCGCCTAAGTTTAAATACTTCTTTCAATCTCAAGTTTTTACCAATTCACTGTTTAGCTCATTGGCCAACTTAGCATCTCTCTTTTAGGTTCTGTTTGTTTTGATGTAAAATGTTTGGTTAACACTTGAAAATATTTTCAGAAATTGACAAAATAGTAGGGGGGGAGGGCTTAAATGGTGGAGAGATCTGAAAATATTGAAATTGAACGTGTGCCAAGACTGATGATCAAGGAAACTAAATAGTGAGAATTGCAGTAGAAGATAACGGATTCATTTCGGAAAATAACTTACGGAAAATTTAAGGGTAAGTCCCCATCCAATCAATGAAAAATGTTTTACATGTAAAATGTTTTTCTTATTTTTTATACTATCAAACACCGAAAAATAGGTAAAATATTTTACCGGAAAAAATTTTACGCCCAAACAAACAGAGCCTTATGGGGTGTTTCCGGTAATAAAAAAATTGTAAAAACTTTTATTTGTAGTTGAGAAGTTGTTAGGTATTTCTGGTAGTAGATAAGTTGTTGAGAAATGTCAAGTTGTTTCTGGTAGTAAATAAGTTATTAATCGATTTTTAAGTAGAGTTACTGTAGCAAAAAAATTTTTTTGTTAACAAATTTTTTATTAGTAAAAACGAGATGATAAAATGCTGAAATTTTTTTATTAATAAAAATGAGATGATAAAATGCGTTAGATTTTTAACATTTTTTTATTGGTGAAAACACCTTGATCATCTAAAGAGACCCTGCTGCAATATGGATCTGGACACGTAAAGCAGAGTGTAACGTCTCAAAAAATCGGTTCGTTATTTTGAAATAACACGCAAGTCTATCTAAGATGGATGTCATGTCATGCACTGGAACTACCAAGGGAGCCTACTGTTCCTTAGGAAATAACATGTGTGTTGACTATTCGGACAGTCCAATTTAAACAATAGACAAATCAAATTTCATCTCAATAATATACGGATGAATGACTGAGATGAAAACTGAGCTATTTATTATAGAAATGAGCGATCCGAATGGGGCCAACACACACTCCCCAATTTCCTGTAGAACCCCGAAACAAGAATGAATTTCGTAGTGTGAATTTTAAATGAGTGGAATCAGTGAAAAGCAACTCTACTCGAATATATTTTTGAAATTTTGATAAGGTAAACTATTTGGAAAATCCAAAGCCTACTGACAGGTGACGGCGAGGCATGTGCCTGTGATTCTTTTTCGCTCCCTAGTTTGACTCAAGTCACGGTCAAGTTTGCTAGGGGCTCTTCATTTAGACAATGTGTACTACTAGTATTTGATTATCTTCTTCGGTTTAAAGGGATCACTGCGTGGTTTCTATTTCTCGCTTGGCTTCACCAAATTGCAGATGATGAGACAATTTCTATTCTTCTTTCACGGGACAGGTGTCCATACAGCATACATACACCTCAATTAATTTTGATTCTTAATGTTGACGGCCGAGCAAAACTTCAATACTTTGAGAGTTTTCCACACACCGTTGAAATTGAACCTATGCGTTTGAAGGCATAAACCATTTACTTGTCGTCATACTCCCACTCAATCAATTCATTCGATTGATGAAACAAATTTCAGCGCTCTATACACAAGTGTAGTCTGATCGGATCAAGAGGTCAAATTTTCTGAGGTTCTCTGTGTTAGACCATAATTATGAAAACTCTGATTGCGTAAAGAGTAAGAGCAAGTCTCTAACACATGCTGAATCTATCCCGTATCATTTAGAAGTCATTCCAATTGATTTGGAGTTATAGTTTTGTTTGGTTTGATTATGAGCCTAACATAGGAATCAGATCAGAGCAATGCGGTGCCAACTTGACTTCAGTTAGGCATACCCCTAATCTATCTATCTAATCAAAAAAGCATAAAACGAGCCCTAATTAAGTTTATGATTGTGGAGTGTACACTTCACAGTGCTACCAAAAAACCAGTCAACCTTTACGAAAGCATGCGCCCAACAGATGTTCATTGACCACCGACCTCTCTGCTCCAAAATGGAATTCCAATTTCAACACTTTTTTTGAATGATTCCAATTAATCTGGTCATGTCACACCTTTCCCATTCTGCCCTCAAACAATTCCATGTGGGTGTCCGACCGTTGGCTCTTCAGAAATTAATGTTGCAACCGATCAATAAAGATAAGAGTATCTGTCGTACGTATGGAGCACCAAACAAAACCCCAATCTCCATAAAGGGGTAAAAGGATCTATAAACCCTAAAGGGTTCGTGTTCAAGGCCCAGGACTTGGGTTTTTTTATTTCTTTCTCTTGAGGTCTCACGTTCGAAATTCCTCAAGTGATACCAATTCTTTTGGGGTCGGTTCATTCAAAATTTTGTTCAGGTTTTAATTGGGTCCCTAACAAGTGAGCGGGGTGAGATTAGTTAATTCCTCAGGATTAATTGAGGTGCATGTAAACTGGTTTGAATAACGTAGTAAAAAAAAGGCTTGATGGATCTATCATCTATAGGAGCTTCAAGTACCACGAGGTTGTGACGATGGGAAAGAAGTTTGATGACACATAACCAATGGCATTGTGACAAACATTCCCAAGTTGGGGTCGCAAAAGTTTTGTCCGACCATTAAGTTTAGGATCCTAGAAATAGTCGAGATGTGCGCAAATTGGTCCGAACATTCGGTTATAAAAATGAAGAAGATAGGCATTGTGACATGGAAGCAATGTGAAAGACAAAGAAGCACACAATAGCCCATACACAGTTGGTAGCAGGCATGGACATGTGCTCCCCAACACTAAATTAAACAGTGTCAACACCCACTTGCAAGTCCCTCGACCCACTTGTGCTTAAACAACACAAAAGTCGCACCTCTGACCGAATTTGATTATGAACAAATTGCACCAGTTTGATTAATATAGAGATCCTAAAATCTAGCTAAGTGTGTAGATCTCCCGTTGGACATCGATAAAGACTGTAGTGTTACCATGCAACATTCTATTAGAAGCTTGTAAAGAATAATAACCTTCTGCTCAATGTTACTATCACTCTTCATTTACTATGATACCGGCCGGATACCCGTGATTTCGATTTATCGTGTTTTTCTCTCCACAAGTGAGCCAGAGATATTACACGTGAAATTGTAATATCGTGATGATACTCATTTATCACAGGATGATGATAATAACAAAATTGCTTTTGTTAATGTCGAATTTTATAGTGCGTAAACGATCTGTAACATGCGCAAAATGCAATGCTACTATGCATTAAAATTTTGACACCGCCAAAATGATTTTGACATTGTCTTTTTCCTTTGTCATAATGTACATTTCATTTTATTACCCTGCCCCTAAAATTTCTATAAATGCAACTTGCCAACAGCATCTAACAGCAATTAACCTTGTCTCTCTTCTCTCTCCCTCTCTCTCTCTCTCTCAAAGGAGAGGAGATTAACGTCAGAACCCTGCCATGCACTAACAATTGACTTTCCATTGTTCCATAAACAATAAAAGTCGCACCTTTGACCTAATTTGAGAATGAGCAAATTGCACTATTTTGATTAATACAGTACTCGTACACTCTAAGTCAACTGTGTAGATCACCCGTTGGATATCGATTAATACTGTACAAGTACATGTTATGTTCCTCCTCCCTTCGTCTTTCATTAGCCTCAGGCTTTTGCTTATATTTTCGATAATTCGATGTTCGGAAACTCCAGACTAATTTGCACTCAGCTCAACTAATTCAAAACTCTAAATTCAACGACGAGGTAATTTTTATAAAATGCTTACCAAGAACTTCATATCCGTATGCTCATTGTTATCATTCTTCATTTGCCATGATCCCGGATCCCTTTGACTTTGATTTATCGTCATTTTCTCCCCACAAGCAAGCCAAATCTCACGCAAAACAGAAATATGATGATGATTGTATGCAAGGTACAAATTTATTGTGCACTAGATTAATTGTGGAATTAACAAAAATAGTTTTCATATTATCATTTTTGTTTGCCATAACGTGCAATTTATTCTTACTATCTTACATGAAACACTTTACTAAGCTTTGAAACAATATGTCCTCATTAAAAGTTGTTACTCCTTTCGTCCCATATTATCAGTCCCTTTTGGGATTTTCAACTTTTTAAGGGACATGCATTTAATTCATGTTTCTTCAAAATTTAGTTTCAATTTCCATTATTGTCATTCGATTCTCACTTTTAAAATTATTTTAAAACATTTATACGGTTGATTTGAAAATCTAAACGCTTTTTCATTTGACTTTTCAAATAAGACTAATATTTTGGACCATGTGAAAATGGAATTAAAGACTAACAAAATGAGACGGAATGAGCTTTACCAACAAATGTATGAGTGGGCAAGAATCATTGCAAAGCAAATTGTCAAGAGGATAGTTTTGCATGTGAGAAGCAATGTTGGCTTCAAGCGAGACTTCAGCGGGCCCCACATGACGGTGCTGTCCCTTTGAGGAAAGCACGCCCCTCCGTTCGTCAACTTCACTTACAATATTATTGACTTATAGTAAAATTTTAAATTGTTGAATTTCAGACAATTGGTAAATTTAACATTCATCCCAATACCCTGTACCTAAAATTTGCTATAAATACAATCTGCCCACAGCATCTAACCTCAACCTCTGGTCTAGCTACTCTCTCTCTCTCTCTCTCTCTCTCTCTCTCTCCAAGCAATGGAGTATTACACCAGTAGCTATTCCACTTCTTCTTCCATATCCTCCTTCATGACGAGCATTCCCAGGAAGAGCTCTGCTTCCAAATCGCCATATCTGATCGGGAACGTATCCAAAAAGAGCTCTTCATCTCCACCGCTCTCGAGGAATTCTTCACTGAAAAGGACCAATTCGTTCAAATCACCGCTCTCGAGAAGTTGTTCACAGACAATCTCTTGTAGTAATTCCAAGTACTCTGCCCTGCTCTCAGGGAGGAATTCTTCTTCACGAAAGTGCTCGGCGTTTGTGAGAAGGTGCAGCAGCTTGGCCAAGGAGCAGAGGGCGAGGTTTTACATCATGAGGCGCTGTGTCACCATGCTTGTCTGCTGGCACGGCGAGTCTTGTTGACAGAGCGAAAGAGTCCGTTGCCGACTTTTCACGGGCCTAAAGCAAAGATTAAAGATTGAAACTTTTTGCTAGACTACCATGGGTACCAAAACAAGAAGGGCTCCTAAAATTTGAAATTTTTTTAGGGCTTAAATTGGCTGCCTTTTTGGTTTTTAGCTCAGGACCGGCTCTCGGAGAGAGATATCAAGAAAATGGATTTCTTCTTCGTGAGAGATGGATCTACTGTTGGGTTAATTTGTTTTGAGACCCAATTTGAGTTTTCTGCCATCCCGTTTGGAAGAGATTGTAGTAATAATTTTGGTTTTTGTTTTGTTTTTCTTCTTTTTATAATTCTATGTGTGTTAAGTTATCTAGATCCAATTGTGTGTTCCAATGAAAGTTAAACATTGGGCTGCAATTATTATAAATATGTACTATACTTATGAGGATTAGATTCGATCAGATCTCAAAACCCCTGCAAAAACTTCCACAGGTTCTTTGTTGGGGAGAGGTTACTTCAACAACAGTGATTGTTGAAGTGTTGAGTCTCAGATAGAAGAGAAGAAGAATTATTGTGAGTTTGGTTAGACTATGTGGCCACAATCTAGCCATGGATCTTAAATTGATTGTCATTGGTTGATCTTGTCCACACACCGGACAATACTGGACTTGAAAAAACTGGATGGAAGCCCAACACATTGAGTGAAACCGTTTACTTTTGAGAGCTCGTTGAGAATATCGATTATGTCAAAAATACTGTTGATAGGATGTAGATTGGTATGTTTTCAAAAAATCATTGATCTAAAAAAAATTGAAACAGTAAATCGCAAACTTTTTATTTCAAGATAAATATATTGTGATATTGAAGTTATGGATCTCCAATGATCATAATTTTTGCCATGACTTGCGTTCTTGACGAATCTACAAAATAAACGGTGTAGATTATCAAAATGGGCTCGAAAAAAACCCTTAAATTGTTGAACAAGACTATTTAAAGAATTGGCGAAGATCTCATTCGTTGGGGCGCCAATAACCCCACACTATTCACAATTTATCATGTACTATTATAACAGAGTAATGTTTGGGCACAGATTTAAACAAAAATGTGTCTGAAACTGCCCCATATACGTGAGCCACATGCAATGCGAATAAAGATCTACACATGTCAAACTATTGTGAATACATCTATTTCGAAGTCTTTATCCAGACATCTGTGTCCAAACTATTTCAATATTCCCCCTCACAAATTACACATCATTTGGGCCTAAGTAATAGGCATCCATTGGCAGTGCCCCCCAAGAATCACTGAATAATTATAGCAAACCGTTTTGTTCGATGATGCATGTGAGTTGCATTATCATGATTTTCTGCAACCACCCCTCCCCGAA
>CM033792.1:7907977-7927739 GCA_019656835.1 Rhododendron ovatum | reverse complement strand
ACAGTTGTTGATGAGCGAGCGAGCGAGATATTCCTTTAGGCTTAATTAGCTACTTTTACAGCTAGCTATTGTGTGTGGAGGGATCTGCATTGGGAATGTACAACATGTGCCTATCTGCTTGCCTTGAGATTTTCTGCCCATCAAAATCCTTATTGCTTAGTTTTGCGGGGTGTTACTCCAAAGGCCCAATCAATTATTGTTGACGATTTGTTGTGCTAGCTGGTTTTTTTTTTTTTTTAATAATAATAATAATTCGGATGTCCGAACCAGATTGCACATGCGTTGGCTAATTTTGAAACCTTGAAATCAATGATCCGGTAAACCTCTAGTAGCCTACTAGCTAGGTTTTATACACGTCCTGTTTGATTCTTCGCACTAAACAGCGAGGTTCTAGCAAGAAAACTATCAATATCACGCGGGGTATAACTTACACTTTGTGGGATTAGTTGTCCTGCTAATTAATACAGTATATTATTATTAATTATACTAATTAACATCATTCAGGCATCCAAAATGCATGCCAATGTCGAGTACTTTGTAACCCCAATTGAATCGGCAGTACTAAACGCCTATGAAAACCCCAACCTTATCTGATCAATTTTAGAAGTCACGAGATCATTAAGAGCATATAATATTGATGGGAGCTAATTCAGAAAAACGTTCAAATAGATAGGGTATTTAACTGCAATTTTCACACTCCACTTCATCAAGACTAAAGACGGACAACTCTATGGCCTATGGGGTTTGGTTGGATGCAAATGAGACAACAACCAAAGGAAAGGTCTAAGGTCTTTTGCCTAAGAGGTTGCAAGGTCGAATCTAATGACTAAGGCCAAACATTCCATGGGAAACTGACAAAGGCCGGAGATTTGGTTCGAGTGGTTTTGTTCGGAGGTGGATCTCTTGCTAGTCTCACTCTTGGGTATTATCGGATTTGGTCTAACGGCATGGCGGAGGTCCGTTGGTGGCTGCTGTCATTGGAGGCGTTGGTGTGGGTTGTGGCTGCCGTGTTTGGGAGGAGCGAAGGTTTTGGTTGCTGTAATTAGGGATATATAGGTTTTCTTTTTGGTTGGGCTTTCGCAAATTGGTGTCTTGGGCTTTGGCCCTTTACGTGTGGGCTTGTCCCATTTGGTTTCTTTGGTTGGTTTTTTGCCAATTGAGGATTTGGGTCTTGGACTGGACACAAAATTATTCTTATTTAGTTTAGAAATATGATGTCATTCTCATTGTTTCTGTTAGTCTTTGTAACAATTTCAAATAATAATAAAAAAATTTACCTTTCAAAAAAAAAGGCCAAACATTCTAATCATTGAGCTACAGAAGTAGTGGCAACTCCAAAAATTATTATAGATGGGGCCATTCGCATATCGATCTAAATTATAATTTTCTATAGAGAAACTACTTCACATTAATGAACGAATAATCCTTTAATTCTAAGGGAAAATAAAGCTTTTGAACTATATAAATCTCCCATTCAAAACCATAAATTAATCCTTGCTTTCAAGTGAGTAAATGAAATTATAAAAGAGACTGTATTATTTACGGAGGTGTTGTTAATCACAGCTGTCTATTTGCGTAATCAATGACTGATATTCGTTTTCAATTATGACAGGCCATGATTGAGTGCTGCACCTTTGATCCGTAAAAGAAGATTTTCTCATTCTAAAATCAACACGTGTTTGAAGTTTAAATGGTTCAGCAACCTTAAAGTTAGTAAAATTATCTAATGCTACTGCTACCTCATGAGTTGGGCCTGGGGTCCTATTCCATGCATGTTAATGGTGTGATCAACTGTCAAATGATGGACAAACAGAAATTATACACTACTAGCCGTAATAGTAACATTGTTTCCCAAGGTGTCTGGCGACCTCATGGCTTCTACATTGGCATCGCCTCTGACCGGAAGATTGTTCAGTTATTAATTACAAAATTCTAAGATTAATCGAGTTACACGCAAAGTAGTTTTTAGACATCTGATTTGTTAGGGACAAAAAAATATAAATCGGACTACCTAACATTCTAGAAATTTTATGTGGCCATGTGCCTACATCATCCCCCCTTATCCATGTTATTATTGACCAGGCACACAACGATGCTGTATTCTGGTGGATGGTTAGATGATAAGTGAAATAAATGCACCATGCATGCCATATCACTCCTTTGAATCTCTCTCTCTCTCTCTCTCTCTCTCTCTCTCTCTCTCTCGGGCCCCTAGGGTTTTAAACCCTTATGCGGTGGCAAGAGGGGAGCTGGGGTGGGATTTCTCCCGGCCCCTCGCAGGTGATCTCACTCTCCTGATCCTAGATCCAAGAGTTCTCTCTCTTTTCCTCCATCACCCCCATCCTCCTCCTCCCATACCACTAACACCGGCCAGCTGCCTTTCTCTGCCACTCCTTCTCCAACGATTCTACTCGTTTGGCAATTTGTCACGGCTGATTTTTGCCGTTGTGGTTGCTAGAGGTTATTTGTTGGGGGGCTCGTGGTCGCCAGAGGTGGATTTTGCGGTCAAGGTCGCTGAGGTCTTGATGGAGACAGAGCCTTGGCCTCGGGATGGTCTGTGATGGTGTGGTTTGTCCTTAACTCGATGTAACTTGGTGTGACTCAGTGGGCTAGCTACTCGGGTGACTTGTTACCAGTTATTGACTAGTTGTTTCTTATTTTCTTTTTTCAGATGGTAGCTTTCTGCATCCGTTTGGAGGATTGTTCTTCTTATTTTGTTTGACCTCCAGTGACTCAGTGAGAGGTCGATTTTCTTTGGTTTGTCCTACTCGTTTGCGGGTTTTTCTTACCCGTCGCAGGACTTTCTCGGAAATTGATCACTAAACAACAAAATACAATGAAAATGGTTCGAATACTGATTAGCACCCAAGATTGTATAATCTTGGGGCTTAAATCCTTTAATTTGTAGCTTTGTTGCGTTTAAGTATTTGTTTTTATTCCATTTTGCACGTAAGGTGTTTGTTTGTGAGTTTCAGGAAAAATGTGCTAATAAGGCGGTTTTGAATACCAATCAACGTTCCGGGATGAACCTAGTGTCCAAATGCCCGCCGGTACTCATTTCATTGCCACTGAAGCCTAACGTCGTCACAAGAAGCCTCGGAGATCGGCCGGAGGTCAAGGTTGGCAAGAAACGTGCCAAAGAGGTTCAAGCGAGCCTATCGCATCGAGGATGGTTCCCAAGGGCATCCAAGAGTCCAAGTGCACACGGCATACCTCCGCCAAGTCCCGTGGATCGTGAAATCTAGCAATGAAAGGCCGTCGTGTCACGCCAAGGCTGTTATGCTCCAGCTGAACTGGTTCTGCTGTTTTTGCAGCAAGGTACCGGTACCTTGTTTTTGTGGTACCGGTACCAATGCTCTTCGACCAGTACCTTTTTGCTGAATTGTTCAACCTTCCATTAATGGAAAGTTTCTACTTTAGGCATGTTTTTGAGATATTTTAGGGACCTTTTGGTCCATTGTATGGCTGATTTATAAGGCCTATAAATAGCTTTGTAAGCCATTTATTGGCCATTATGTACTCCTTGACACTTTAAGTCTTTTATGTTTTAAGAGCTCCTTAGTTATTGCTTTCAAGTTCTTGCATTCAATTCCTCAACAACTCAAGTAAGTAGTGGTTGGATGATTAATTCTCAAGTGTTAATGTTGTAGCTTTAAGTTAGATCTCTATATAAATCAAGTTTGTTTTCAATTCTATCGGTTAATCATGTTTACCTTTCCAAGCATGCTTTCTAGTCTTTTTACTATGTGTGAGTAGTTAATCGGTTTGGTCATGGGGTGAGGTTCACCCTATGGATTAGTCCATTAAATGGTTTCTCTTAACTTTAACTTAATCTCAATGTTTTGAATGAATTAAACCCATGATTTCTAGCTTTGATCATGGGGTTGGTGGCTTCTCTGATCAATGAAGTCTATCGCCTTATGCTACGTGCTTGATAATCCTACGCGTGCGAACGATCTATTTTCGTCTCTCACTTGCGTTAAATGAGTTCAATTTGAATTAGAGCTTTGAATTAAGTTATAAGTAGTCTTCAGCTTTTAATTCTTCTAGTGGAATCCGGACGGTTTCGGTCCACTCATGAGTTAGATGAAGGAACCGTTTGACGGCTAAGTCGTGGGTAAATCGATCCCTTTGACTCGACCATCTTAACCTAGTTCATTTCCAAGTTCAATTTCATCAATCGAATCAAAAACCATAGTTGGCCGCTTGAACGCCACACTCTCTACCCAACATCTAATCCAAATTCGCTAAAGAAGATTTCTCTGTGGGAACGATTCCGGTCTTACCGGTTATTATGCTTTCAACGACCTAGCCCTACGCTTGGGGTGTGAGCCTTTCTAAGAGGTTAGGTTGCGGCGAAGCATTTTTGGCGCCGTTGCCGGGGATCTTTCTTTTATAGCTTATTGGGAGGTTTGACAAGCCATTGTAAGTATTCCATTAAATTCTCCTTTGTGCATTGTATACTAATTCTAGTGGATACCTCTAACCGATCACTCTATCAACTTGAGGTGTAACGAAGCTAGTGTTGGTATCTATTGCCTTTTGTTTTCTTTTCTTGCATATATATATATATATATATATATATATATATATATATATATATATATATATATATATATATATATACTGAGGAGGCGGAATAGCCCCTCAGATTTGTCTTAAGAGAGAGGCGGCAGCATAGCCCCTCCAATCTGGTTTTCTTATTGCAGTGCGGTTCCATAGCTCTTAATCGGTCAAAGCAGAGGTTCATGCTTGTGGTTTATCGTAGTCCTCGCTCAAACCGACTGCATCGCTCTAGCTCACCACCTCGCGTAAGAAACAGAAATCTCCGAGCTTACTCACCACCAAGTAGATATTCTCGGCCGTATTCTCTATCAAGAACATCAATGGCAGATGAGGAAGCTCCTCCGGTTAGGACTCTTCAGGACTACTTGAATCCGGAACGGGTCACTCAATTGTCACCGATAGTTTTTCCACGGCCCACCACTGTTGCAAACACATTCGTGTTCAAATCAGACTATCATCGTTGCATTCCATTCTTCCATGGTATGGAGCGCGAGGATCCGTACCAACATATCCGGGAATTTGAGGAAGTTCTCTAATCGTTCGTTAGCGGGGAAGTACTTCTCAACCAAGCAAGATTGAGGCTTTTCCCTTTCACTTTGAAGGATAAGGCTAAGACATGGTTTCACTCTTTGAAGCCTCAATCTTTGAACACATGGGGGGAAGTCCAAGATGCTTTTCACAAGAAATTCTTCCCAGCGAGCCGAACAAAGCTGTTAATGGATCAAATCCAGGGTTTCAAGCAACGTGAGGGAGAGGCTTTCCACCAGTATTAGGAGCGTTATAAGGATTTGCTTTCTGCGGTGCCTCACCATAATTTTGCCTTGTATCAACTGATTCACTACTTCCATATGGGCTGCACACAACAAAGCAAGCAACTGCTCGACACCATGTGCTCCGGAGGATTTATGAATAAGTCACCCGATGATGGTTGGGATTACTTAAATGAGTTGGCCAAGAAGTCGTTGACTTGGAATTATGAAGACGCTGGTGATAGAGCTATGGCTAGCCAAGGTCCCGGTGGCTCCGGAAAGTTCTCCATAAATGAGCACAATGCTATCGAAACACGGATGGAGCAACTAGCACAAAAGTTGGAGAGATTGGAGTTGAAAGGGGTAAAGGAAGTTAAGGAAGTGCGAGCGGTAGAAGAGAGGTGTGCAATATGTGAAACATCGGGCCATTCCACCGACAATTGCTTGTCTATTCCCACTGTCAGGCAACATTATAGTAACCTCAACCTCCCGCTCAAAGAAGTTAGTGCGGTGAACCAACGGTTTGAATCTTTTCCCCAGAACTTCAACCAAAGTCAACGACAACATCCGGGATTCCGTTGGAACACTCAGACTGAAGGCGGACAATCTCAAGCACTTCCCGGTTCTCAAATGCAACCATGGCGGTCTGCTCAAGGCCAAGGGCAGCCTCGTTTTCCACAAGGACCGCCAGGTTTCGCACCGTCCGGCCCGTTTCAAGGATCTAACCAATATCAACCTCCGCCAAGGCGATCTTTGGAGGATACTCTCCAATCCTTCATGCAAGCTCAAGCAAATTACAATGAGAATAACACCCAGATGATGGGGGAGTTGAAGAACCAAATGGGAAAGATAACCACATCTTTAGGGCTTCTCCAACAAGAAAAGGGAAAGTTTCCTACACAGCCTCAAGCCAATCCTCAAGCTCAACTTCTCATTGGTAGTTCTTCGGGACCTCCACCCGAGCAAGCTCAAGCGATCATCACTTTAAGGAGTGGCAAAGCGGTTGACAATCTCATTGTCAATCCGCCGGCTACACCTATCTTAGAACCAGCTTCGACATCAACAAGTTCTACAACGCTTGGGGAATCTCCCAAGTCATCTCCGGAAGAAGACGGGGAATCTCCCGTTCAAGTTTCAAAGGAGGCCGCGCCCACTCCAAGCCCACAGGGTACTCCCGTTCCGGCACCCTATCCTTCCCGATTGAAAAAGCCGGTTTCTCCATCCAAGGATGCCGATATACTTGACGTGTTTAAAAAGGTCAATGTGAATATCCCTTTAATGGATGCTATTAAGCAAATTCCTTCCTATGCGAAGTTCTTGAAAGATCTATGTACTCAGAAGCGCAAGGTTAATGTGCACAAAAAGGTGCTTCTTACCGAGCAAGTTAGCCAAATTTTCCAAACGGACCTTGCACCTAAATACAAAGACCCCGGATGTCCTACAATTGCAATCACTATTGGGGGTAAGAGAGTAGAGCAAACTCTTTTGGATTTGGGTGCGAGTGTCAATTTGCTACCTTATTCGGTGTATCAAGAGCTGGGTTTGGGGGAGATGAAGCCTACAAGGGTTACTCTTCAATTGGCGGATAGGAGTGTCCGAATTCCTCGTGGTATGGTGGAAGATGTATTGGTCCAGGTTGATCAATTCGTATATCCGGTGGATTTTGTTGTATTGGATACTTGCCCGACGTCTTCATCGCCATTGTCTACTCCTGTTATTCTTGGGCGGCCATTTTTAGCAACCTCTGATGCTGTAATCAATTGTCGGAATGGGCTATTGAACATGTCTTTCGGCAATATGAAGATGGCGGTCAATATGTTCAACGTTGGGAGTCAAATGGGGGATGATGATGATGTTCAAGGTGTTAATTGTATCGATTCATTAGTTCACGATCATGTGAATGGATTCTTATCCAAGGATGATTTGGAGGCATGTCTTACCACCGAAGAAGCCGATTTTTTGGCATCGTCGGAAGTTGCGAATCTTTGTTCTTTGCTAGACGAGGAGGAAGTTTGTGGGGCGGAACCGTGGATTCCAACCTTTGAGAAGTTGCCACTAATTGAGGGAAAAACTTTGCCATCTAGTGTCGAGCCGCCTAAACTTGATTTGAAGCCCTTACCTGAGCATTTGAAATATGCTTACCTTGGCGACAACAAAACTTTTCCGGTGGTGATATCCTCCACTCTTGGGAATCTTCAAGAGTTGGAGTTGCTAGCATTATTACGGCGGCGTAAGAAGGCTATTGGGTGGACTATAGCCGATATACAAGGGATTTCTCCTTCCCTTTGTACTCATCACATTTATCTTGATGATAATGTGAAGCCATCGCGCCAACCACAACGACGGTTGAATCCTATTATGAAAGATGTAGTGCGTGCGGAGGTGTTGAAATTGTTGGATACGGGGATAATCTACCCGATTGCTGATTCTCAATGGGTGAGTCCTATTCAGGTGGTGCCTAAAAAGTCGGGGGTAACAGTTGTAAAGAATGACCAAGATGAGCTTGTACCAACTCGAACCGTCACCGGGTGGCGTGTTTGCATTGATTATCGCAAGCTAAATGCGGTAACCCGTAAGGATCATTTCCCTCTCCCGTTCATTGATCAGATTTTGGAAAGGGTAGCTGGCCATGCCTTCTATTGCTTTCTAGACGGCTACTCAGGGTATAACCAGATAGAGGTCGCCATGGCTGATCAAGAAAAGACTACGTTTACCTGCCCGTTCGGGACCTTTGCTTATAAGCGCATGCCATTCGGCTTGTGCAATGCTCCCGGCACTTTTTCGAGGTGTATGATGGGCATTTTTAGTGACATGGTGGAGAAGATTGTTGAGGTCTTTATGGACGATTTCTCGGTATTTGGAGACTCTTTTGAGTCGTGTCTAGCCAATCTTGATAAGGTGTTGGAACGATGCGAGGAGAAGAACCTTGTTCTAAATTGGGAGAAGTGCCATTTCATGGTCACGCAAGGCATCGTGTTGGGCCATATTATGTCATCGAAGGGCATTGAGGTTGATAAATCAAAAATTGATCTCATTGCTAACCTCCCTACTCCCAAGTGCATCAAGGATATCCGTTCCTTCCTCGGGCATGCCGGTTTCTACCGGAGATTTATCAAGGACTTTAGTGCTATTTCTCGGCCATTATGCCATCTGCTTTCGAAAGTCGTCCCTTTTGAGTGGACGCATGATTGTGAGGAAGCTTTTCGGAAGCTTAAGTCACGCCTTACTACTCCACCTATCGTACAAAGTCCTGATTGGAACCTCCCGTTCGAGCTTATGTGCGACGCGAGTGACTATGCCGTCGGGGCTGTTTTGGGCCAAAGAAGGGATAAGCAGCCTTGTGTTATTTCCTACGCGAGCAAAACATTAAACGATGCTCAAATGAATTACTCCACCACTGAAAAGGAGCTGCTCGCGGTAGTTTTTGCTTTGGATAAGTTCCGCTCCTACTTGATTGGTTCGCCTATTGTCATCTTCACCGATCATGCCGCTCTCAAGTACTTGCTCACCAAGCAAGATGCCAAGGCTCGGCTTATTCGATGGATTCTCTTGCTGCAAGAGTTCGATCTTACCATCAAGGACAAAAAGGGAGTGGAAAATGTGGTGGCCGACCACTTGTCACGATTGGAGTTTGAGGATCGTTCATCTAAACTTCCAATCATCGATACTTTTCCGGATGAGCAACTTTTTGGTGTCTCAAGTACCCCGTGGTTCACAGATATTGTCAACTATTTGGTAACGGGGTTACTTCCAACCCATTGGACTTCTCAAGAGCGGAAGCGGTTTCTTTCAAGGGTGAAAAGGTTTTCTTTTGATGATCCTTACTTGTTTAAGTACTGTCCAGATCAGATTATTCGGCGATGTGTTCCAGATTCTGAGCATCAGAGTATTATGAACTTTTGCCATAAGGAGGCTTGTGGTGGCCATTTCTCCTTCAAGAAAACCGCGGCTAAAATTTTGCAATGCGGTTTCTATTGGCCTTCTTTGTTCAAAGACACGTTCGAGTACACTAGGTCTTGTGAACGGTGTCAAAGTTTGGGCAAGATCACCCGACGCAACGAGATGCCCCAAAATCCCATCCTAATCATTGAAGTCTTTGACTGTTGGGGCATCAATTTTATGGGACCTTTTCCTACATCATTCGGCTACCTCTACATTTTGCTTGCCGTCGACTATGTCAGCAAATGGGTGGAGACAATCCCTACTCGTACCAATGATGCTCAGGTTGTAGTCGAATTTATCCGAGAGTACATTTTGGCACGGTTTGGGATGCCAAGAGCTATAATCAGTGACCAAGGCACGCATTTCTGTAATAGGTCGTTTGCGGCTTTGATGAGGAAATATGCCATTGTGCACAAGGTATCAACGGCTTATCATCCCCAAACTAATGGACAAGCTGAGCTAGCTAATCGGGAGATCAAAGGCATCCTTGAGAAAACGGTTAATCCAAACCGCAAAGATTGGTCACTTCGGTTGATCGACGCCTTGTGGGCTTATCGTACTGCTTACAAAACCGTGTTGGGAATGTCGCCGTATCGGCTCGTTTTTGGAAAACCTTGCCATCTTCCGGTGGAATTGGAGCACAAAGCTTATTGGGCGATCAAGAAGATGAATGCCTCCCTCCCGCTTGCCGGTGCTAAGCGGAAGCTTCAACTCAATGAACTCGAGGAAATAAGGTCCGATGCTTATGATCGCTCTATTTCTTATAAAACCAAAGTCAAAGCTATGCATGATAAAACAATTCTTAGAAAGGACTTTGAAATAGGCCAAAAAGTGCTTTTGTACAATTCAAAATTGCATCTGTTTCCGGGCAAGTTAAGGTCCCGGTGGGCTGGTCCTTATGTTGTTAAAGCTGTCGGCCCTCATGGGGCTATAGAGATTGAGAATGCATCCAGTGGGAATGTTTTTAAGGTTAACGGTCAACGGCTTAAGCCGTTTCTTGGTCATGTTGAAGTTGGCGAGCCTGATGAGGAATTGGGCGATCCCGTTTATTCTGATGCTCTTGTTTCTTAGTTTGTTTTGAACTATTTATGCACGGGGAGCGAAAGCGTAACCGCTGAACTTAACTGTTTGTCGGACCCGGCCCCCGGGTAGGGGGTACCCTCCATTGACTTGGGTATTTGTAGCTTCGCACGCCGCTACTAAAAAAAGGATCGTGTGCCCAGCTCCGGTTAGTAAGGGCAATGTTTCGTTTCTTGTACATATTTGCATGTTTGTTTAGTTTTGGGTTTTTCTCATTAAGAGATTTCACCAATGCATCATTGTATCGGGCTTTAATTAGTCCTTCTTTGTAGTAGTTTGGCGTTAATGACCCATGCTCACCAGATATGTCCCTATCGGGGGCAGTTTAGGTCTTTGGGTGAGACTTGATATTCCCGTGCTTTGGCGCTAGGCTCTGTCTTGTCTCACTTTGTTTAGATCATAGGGAACGCTGGGCTTAATTGCTTGGCGAGGTCAGGCGGTAAATTTTACTTCGGGCGTTGATATAACAAATGTGACGGTCTAGTATAGCCACCCGTGTCTTACCTCGCCGGTGAGAAATGGGAAGAAAAGTATGACTCGTGAGATTGCGTGAAAATCGGGTGGTGTTTCTTAATTTTTCTTCTGTATATATATTTGTTGGCGCCCGGATAACACGAGCCGGGCGGTTCTAATGTCATTTGTCTCTTAGTAGGTAGTTCGAGCTTAAGTCTTTTGCAGGGTGAACGTGCTACCACACCAGCCTTGGTGGATTGGGTCTAAAGTTGGAGTGAATGAGGCATTCAAGAGCCCTAAGCATGGGTGCGATTACGTGTCGCGGCTGTAAGTCCAATAAAGCTTTGACCATGACCCCGTGTGACTAGCTGTGGTTCCGTTGGAAGAGCCGAAGGAGTCGACCTTGGAAGCTGTTCGTATGACGAAAGGAGACGGTGACGCAAAAGCCTCCAACTTGGTCGAGGTATAAGGGGGTTGACATTCCCCCGGAGGTACACTCTTTTGTTCTTTCCCTCTCAATACTGTTGTTCTCCATGCTATGAGGACATAGCTCATTTTAAGTTGGGGGGAGAGATATATATATTTTATATATATGTTTTTATTCTTTTGGTAAAAATTTTTCGTTTTTATTAGAACAATCCTTCCGTGGTACATAATTTTTGGTATAACATAACTAGGCGCATGCTCATTAAGTTCTTAAATGGCAAGGATTTGATGTAATCTTGAGTGTTTATCTACATTTCAACTCGTTTGCATGATTAAAAGATGAGTGATCTAGGTGTTGAGTGTGTTTTTAAGTAAGTTTTACCCATATCCCAACATTTTTGGTCTGAAACTCTTAATTAGGTACATAATCTCATGTTCATGCCTAGTTGTGTTAGATATCTATGTTGAATCGGTTATGGAATCTATGGCGTACTTAGGAAGTGATACGAGGCATTCTTTGATTGATTAAACCACAAAAGTGTCCCCTCGTCCTATTTTGTATCCTAGTCCGTGTCCTACATTTTTCTCTTTAACCTAGGGATCCGGATGTTCGGAGGGTGGGTTGGAAGGTGTGGTACAATGTTACAAGTGGTTTGGAGGTGTTTTGGGTGGTTTACAAGTGGCCGAGGCATGAAATGGCCAAGGAAGCAGAATCTATAGAAAATCAGTGAAAGGTATCGGTACCTTGTTTTTGTGGTACCGGTACCACTTTGTTCCAAAGGAAGACAGTTGGTTTGGTACCGGTACTTCAAAAACTTGGTACCGGTACCATGTGCATTTCGACAGTTACAGATTTGGTTTAAAGACACGATCCTTGCCATTTAAACTTCAAACCCCTCGGCTCCCTCTCTCTCTATTCCTCCATACCCACGAACCGAAACCCCCATAACCACCAAAACCCATAAAATCCATCCCAATCTCTTTGAAATCCTCCATCTTCTCCATAAATCTCCAAGGTTCCACCACAAATTGCAAAGGTTTTCAAGATTCAAGCCCCAAATCCGAAAATTTCAAGGTAAACCCATATTTTCTCTCTAAAATTCGAAATGTTGTCTTATCCTCCATAGATTTCGAATTTCCTTGTCCACTACTTCAATTTCTCCACATTCTTCACATATATTCACCATCAATCCATCAATTTCAATTCCAAAATCTCCCACAGCCCCCAAATCCGAAAATTTCCTAACCCTATTTACCCTAAATCCGAATTTCTCTCTCTCCTATATTGTGATAATGGTTCGTACCAAGGGAAAAGAAAAGGCTGGGGAGGGTTCACTTGCCCCCGCTTTGGAAATTGTGGAAGAACAGGTTGGGTCGGGCTCTGAGGAACCAGTGGCTGGGCAGTCAGGCAGTAGGTCAAGGAAACGGCTCCGTAGGACAGGGAAACAGGTTCAGGCTGATAAACGGGTTGAATGGAAAGAAGGAATGATGAAACGAAGGTTCAAAAATGAGAGGCAAGTTAAGGCGAAGTCCATTGGGACCGATCATTTGGTGATTCAGCGCATACAGAGTAAAGGTATGAACTTCTGGACGCGTAGGTTGGAAGGGTACAATGTTGTTGCTGTTACGGAGTTTTATCAGAACATGAAAACCCCTCCGGCGGGTTTTGAAACTAGTAATACTGCTAGGATAACCTCAAAGGTGGGGGGCAAGGATATTATGGTCGACCCTACTGTAATTGCCAGGTACTTGGGGTATCAAAGGCCTTCTCCAGAGACGGTGAACTATCCCCGGGATGAAAAAATTGATGATGGATTGATTAATAATGTGCTGTACACAAATCCGAAGAATGCAAAGATACCACATGTGGTTGGGGAGTTCAGGGAGGATATTCGAGTGCTAAACAAGGCTTTTCATCATAATCTTTATCCGAGGGGGTTGGAGCACAAGCCGAGTCGCAAAAGTGGGGAGCTAATGTACGCTTTCATGAATACGAGGCTAGTGGTGGATTGGGCGAGGTTCATTTTCAATCAATTGGTCGATTTCAAGAATGATACGATCTCATCGGCTCGGATGCCATTCCCTTGCATGATAACTTCTTTGTGCAAGCAGCAGGGTGTGAAAGGTAATGATTACAAGAAGATGGAACGTCTTGACCCTGGCCTAATCACTGGAGCGTTCTTAAAGAAAAGCAAGCCGCGGACTAGTGCCACCCGAGAAAGCTCAAAGGCCTTTCTAACTACCAAGCCCGGTCCGAAAGAGAAGAAAGATAGCCTTTTGAACAAACTCTTCTGTCAGAATGTGGCCATTTTGAAATGCTTATGGAAGAGTGAGGAGAAGAGAAAGAAGGACAAGAAGGAGAGAAGGCAATTGGCTAGAGAGGTTGGGAAGCTTCGCCATGAGTTGAATTGGCATACCCAACAATCAAATGATAATGTGAATTACGAGGCACCACCGGATGAGGCGTTGGTTGATAGTAGTGTTGATGAGGAAGAAGAGGAGGATGAGACCGAAGAGGATAGTGAAGAAGGTGATGAGGAGGGAGATGCAGGTGACAGTGATGAGGATGAGGACTAGAGTCGGTGGTTCTAGAGTTAGAAAATCCCTCAACTTGGTCGGGGTGTATGGTGGTTGACATCCCACCTCTTATCTTATCTTTTTATTGTCGTTGTTTTAGTTAGACTTTAGCTAGTAAATTATGCAAGTATTTGTCAGGCCGGCATGTGGCTTTTGACTTGGTGATTTCTCGTATCGGTGGCGGTCAAGGGTATTTAACCAAGCTAGATATGACCGCCACCCATTTTGCTAACCGTTCTTTGTTAACCAAGGTCATTATATGCTAATGAAGTCCTTTGTTGATCTTTAGTACGCCTTGATTCCTTGTTGATTCAATAGTTGATGTTTAGCATGGTTAGTTTGTGGCATGTTTCATTTCATTAGTATAGTTGTTAGTTGCTTATTTATCGTTTCAAATTTAAGTGCTCTCTACATATGAGGCGTAGCATTTTTGTTCACTACTGCCTACTTTTCGAGCACTTTTGTGGGATATGGCTGCTAGCGTGTGCGTTTGCAATTTTGGCGTATCCTTTCCTTGGATGTAAATATAAGCCTTTTGTTACTTGCTTGGGACATGCTTTGTACTTAGTTATTCGTTTTGTATCTAGCTGCGAGTTGAGGTATAGATGAACTGTGATTTTTGAACTCTTACTAGTTTGGATACAGTTAGAGCATGTTCCTTAGTTGTGTTATCGGAAGGATTGTTAAGTTTTAAGATTGTTAAGTTTTAAGTTTGTTAAATTTTATATTTTGTTTGCTAGGGACTAGCAAAGTTCAAGTTGGGGGGTGTGATTAGCACCCAAGATTGTATAATCTTGGGGCTTAAATCCTTTAATTTGTAGCTTTGTTGCGTTTAAGTATTTGTTTTTGTTCCATTTTGCACGTAAGGTGTTTGTTTGTGAGTTTCAGGAAAAATGTGCTAATAAGGCGGTTTTGAATACCAATCAACGTTCCGGGATGAACCTAGTGCCCAAATGCCCGGCGGTATGCATTTCATTGTCACCGAAGCCTAACGACCACAAGAAGCCTCGGAGATCGGATGGTCAAGGTTGGCAAGGAATGAGCCAAAGTGTTCAAGCGAGGCATTTGCATCGAGAATGGTCAAGGGTATCCAAGAGACCAAGCCGCAAGGGACATCTCCGCCAAGTCCCGTGGAGCGTGAAATCTAGCAATGAAGGCCGTCGTGCCACGCCAAGGCTGTTATGCCCCAGCTGAACTTTCTGCTGTTTTTGCAGCAAGGTACCGGTACCTTGTTTTTGTGGTACCGGTACCATTTCTCTGATATTGCCAACAGTTGGTTTGGTACCGGTACCTTGTTTTTGTGGTACCGGTACCAATGCTCTTCGACCAGTACCTTTTTGCTGAATTGTTCAACCTTCTATTAATAGAAAGTTTCCACTTTTGGCATGTTTTTGGGATATTTTAGGGACCTTTTGGTCCATTGTTTGGCTGATTTATAAGGCCTTTAAATAGCTTTGTAAGCCATTATTGGCCATTATGTACTCTTGGACACTTTAAGTCTTTCATGTTTTAAGAGCTCTTAGTTATTGCTTTCAAGTTCTTGCATTCAATTCCTCAACAACTCAAGTAAGTAGTAGTTGGATGATTAATTCTCAAGTGTTAATGTTGTAGCTTTAAGTGGGATCTCTATATAAATCAAGTTTGTTTTCAATTCTATCGGTTAATCATGTTTTCTTTCTTAGCATGCTTTCTAGTCTTTTTACTATGTGTGAGTAGTTAATCGGTTCGGTCATGGGGTGAGGTTCACCCTATGGATTAGTCATTAAATGGTTTCTCTTAACTTTAGCTTAATCTCAAGGTTTTGAATGAATTAAACCCATGATTTCTAGCTTTGATCATGGGGTTGGTGGCTTCTTTGATCAATGAAGTCTATCGCCTTATGCTACGAGCTTGATAATCCTACGCGTGCGAACGATCTATTTTCGTCTCTCACTTGCGTTAAATGAGTTCAATTTGAATTAGAGCTTTGAATTAAGTTATAAGTAGTCTTCAGCTTTTAATTCTTCTAGTGGAATCCGGACGGTTTCGGTCCACTCATGAGTTAGATGAAGGAACCGTTTGACGGCTAAGTCGTGGGTAATCGATCCCTTTGACTCGACCATCTTAACCTAGTTTATTTCCAAGTTCAATTTCATCAATCGAATCAAAAACCATAGTTGGCCGCTTGAACGCCACAACTCTCTACGCAACTTCTATTCCAAATTCGCTAAAGAAGATTTCTCTGTGGGAACGATTCCGGTCTTACCGGTTATTATGCTTTCAACGACCTAGCCCTACGCTTGGGGTGTGAGCCTTTCTAAGAGGTTAGGTTGCGGCGAAGCAAATACTAGATAGGAAACTGAATCGAAAGCTGTGGAATGCAATCATTCGTATCGGCATTGCACTCCTAGGACATGGATTCTATATGTCTTGACAACTTACGGAAGTCATTAAAAAATAGTAAGAAATTACACTAGTGGGGGTGCTTACACGGGTGCTGAATTGCTCGCGGCTAAATATGAATTGTTGCATAAGAAAGAGAATTCATGAAAAACGATACAAGTTAGCCATGGCCTTTTTGGGGCTGTATGGAGTGTTATGATGTGATGACAGTGAGTTTCGAAATAGTGACAATTTTGTGGCGCATGGCATAACCGGCCCATAATGCAATGGTTTGTATCTCCTTTTTATGGAGATGCTTGCCCTTCTTGATGTACTGTTTTCCTATCAATGAAACAATCCTAAACTGGGGGGGATGGCTGTAAGTAGACAGGAGATACTAAAGTCTAAAGAACAAAATATTTCCAAGCCGAGGACATCTTCTTCCTAGTTCTCTAGTAGGGATGTAGCAAGAACGCAACCAGCTCTTAAAATCGTAAAAATTGCCAGTGGGCAATTTGACACACTTCTGCACTATCTTATTCTGTTTCACAATCGTTGACAGCATATTACACCGAGCAAGTCTACTGACACAACTATGTATTCAACAATTTGCACAACATGTTGATTGGACAATTCATGATTGGCGATTGCAAAACATTTATCTATCCAGTTGACAATCATGCAGTGCCAAATCATCGTGTCCCATAAGTAAACTTTCTCTGTTACACCAAATACACACACACACACAAAATCCCAATTTCAAATGCAATTCAAACCAAACCGAATCGGCCTATGAACTCGTGTTTCCCAAATGCAATCCAAATCGGCCGGAGTATTTTGCTAGTTACCCCAGATCATCACGACGGCTATAACCCCCACACCAAGAAACACTGCAAGAAACTTGAAATACGGGGTGTCAAAATAACATGGACCCTGTGGTTTGAACCCTTTTGCAATCAGATGGTTGATGGCAACATAGATGAAAACACCACAGGCAAGGCCCATGGAGATGGCATAGGTCCAATCAGCTCCAGGCCCTTGTGTCGTTGCATCAATGGCTATGCCTATACCACTCCAAGAGGGCTGAAAATGGCAAAGGCAAAAGAATACGCTGCGGTCGTCAGGAATGGCCTCTTTGGTAACATTCTCAGCAGTGCTATCCCCATTGAAATGGCTGCAAATATCTTGTGGCAGGGAGATTGTCCACAGGTTTTTCCATGCTTCTCCCTTGGTAGCTGAACATACAGGTTTAAGGAGACGAAAGTTAAAAAAAAAAAAAAAACAAATGATGAATATACACAAGCGTTAATCTTAATGTAGCATTAAGGGAACACAAATGCATGCAGGTAATGAAGAAATCGGAACAAAGACGGTCTGCGGGCGGATGTACCGGGGCGACCACCCTATATCCACTTTTTGAATTTCTACTGGAATTATAGTAGCTAGTTTTTATATCAAATATGTTAAAAACATATATGTTCACCTGCCCGATATTATTTTAAACAATCGAGCACCTGCATAACCAATAGTTATGGGATAAGATAGTGTTATTTTTAGGTATACTTGGGTCGAATATGTCTACATGCAATAATAGTTTGGTAGTAGTATTTTTACAACTTATGTTGGCACAATTAGCAGTATCGCCATTTATATGTTACGATTTTTTTCTAATGCTCGTCTACCCATGAACCTTAAAATTATGCATCGTCGGTCTTGGAAGACAAACATAGTAAGAAATTAAACCAGATTTATGTGTATGATCACTGCAACGGTACTGTCATATCGAAGTTCTGTTATCGTTAAAAGATACAACAAGAACCTACCTAGGATTTGCAAGGGTGGAAAAATCAAATCCCCCTTAATCCGCCGCAACAAACATGGATTCGTAATTAAATTTATAAGGTTCAATACTCTAAGACAATATGCATATATGCTACATAATTGGTGCTATATACGTATGATCATAATTTGTACACGTAAATACATAGTTTTCATTTTAACAGAATTAATACCAAGCAATAGAATTCAGATATTACGGGCAAATAAGAACACTTCATATATACTTGGAGTTAGCCCATTTTAAATGACATGCAACCAATTAAGAGACCAAGACAACTCTGCTCTCGCTAAGCAACCATGCATACATGGTAATGATTTGGCCAGAGTTAGCCTATTTTAAATGATGTGCAACCAAGAGACCAAGACAACTCTGCCCTCGCTAAGCAACCATACAAGGTAATGATTCGGCCGAACTACTCCAATGGTGGCAAAGCTAAAATTTAATTATCTTTCTATTGTTCCCATAACACAAAAACGTTATCTCTTGGTCCGTGTTCTCGATAGTTCATTCATACCGTTAACAGATTAACCTATTTATGGAGTTCTTTTCTTTGTATTTTATGCGTACTGTTAGAAGATCATAAGTTTATGTTTGAAGTTTTGTTCTATGTATTTCATTCGTACCGGTAAAAAATAAAGTTAGTATCTGTAAAGTCGTGTTCTATGTATTTTAATCGTACGTACTGCTATCGAACTCACCTTGTGGAGGTAGTAGTAGTTATAATTATTTAGTTGAGGTTTTAATAAAGACTCTTTCGTTTGAATTGAAATTCATAGTAAAAATACAATGCATACAAGTAAATAAAATTACGATCAGAAGTAAATATTTTGTGTGGGATCTTAATTACTGCCCGTGTTCTTATTTCTCCTATTCTATTTTTATCTTCTTAGATTTGACAAAATTTGATCAGAAATTGTGAATTTTAGGAATATTTCCCAACATATGTTTATATATTTGTCGACACCATCAAAGAATTTGTTTGTGCGCAAAATCTGTGTTATTGAGTTCTTGGAGAATTTTAAGTTCTTCAATTGTTTGATTTGGATTTTTGGTTGTAGAAATTGGTGGAAAATCTGATGCGGCACAAGTGGCCCTAGCCATTTTTGCTGCCAAATTCGGCCAAAGAAATGGCTGAGCCAATTTTTAGCTACCATTTTGGCTCCCCGTTGGAGCTAGGTTTTTTTACCTTCAGGACAAAATATGATTTTGACTGCCACTTTGGCTCTATGTTGGAGATGCTCTAAAGGAACTGATCATGTTTTGCATGTTTCAGCTATGGTTTGTTGGTTACTAACAGCTTATCAATTAATTTCAATTATTTTTTGATCCGCCAATTAATTTCAATTTAACAAGCTTTCTTCAAGACATGATGTCTGAACCATTTCGTATGCACCTTGACTAATTCTGATACCCTAAAATTAGCACCCGTTTATGAAACGAGCTTAATTAAGCATGATCATGAGGATTGTGCATGGTTACTTGTTAATCATTCAAAAATTTGATGCACTTTATCTTCCAGGGTAGGTATGAATCTGATGAAGCTAAAGCACTTTTAATCGACAAAAATACACCCCTTTTGCTGTGGATATATAGTACTCCACTCAATAATGTAATTTTTTTCCCTTTTCGTTTAGTAATTAGATTAATTTTCATATACTTACATTCGATCGTATTAAGAAAAATCATCAGAAATTTTCATGGAATAAGGAAAAAGTATTTTCATGAAATTTTATTTTCCTTTCTTTAATTTGCTCCTTTTAATCATTTT
>CM033792.1:7830265-7907877 GCA_019656835.1 Rhododendron ovatum | reverse complement strand
TTGAAAGAGAAGGGAAGGCCATACATCCCCACACCTCCTGCTGGAACCCAGCCACCATATAAGCCACCATCTTCAACCCTTGAGTCCAAAAACCACCTCCAAAACTCAATACAAAGAGGTATACCACCTTTGTGTTCTCTTCTGTTTTTATCTCCTGAGGGGGGTCAGTAAGGCCCAGGCTAGTAGATAATACTAGTCCTGGCCTTAAACTGATAAAATACAGCAATCGTAGTTGACGATATATGGCGCACGCCAGTTCCTAGAGGCCGTACGCCAGTCATGGCAGGACGAGCACAACTGGCGGTGGGGATCATGGATCGTCACTCCTTCTGTTTTATCTTTCTGTCGATCACCTTAGCATGCTAAAAATCAGTTTACTGCTTTCCATGCTTAGAACTGTTTAAGTGGTGGCATCCTATCTGTTCATTTATGTCATATAAAGGCTTCTGGGATCCTTCTGGTCATGTTCCAGAGCCCAGATGATGCAAAGCCAAACACTGGAATCAAAGGCAAAGTGGCGTACGGCAGTCATATACTGGCGTACGGCACTATACTTCTGGGTCCAGTGACTGGCCCTTGCATCTGAGCGTAATCTAGGCCTATCTTTTGTCCCCACACTGTTTTGGGGTGTTCTGCTTTCTTTCACGGCCTAAAGCCGCTCTTTCTGTCTGTATTTGTGTATACCCTGCTATACTAAACTGCTCGTGGTTTGCCTGGGTGTGCGCTGGTCCTTTCCAGAGCCCAGAGGGTTGCAAACAAGAACTGAGAGATCCAACAAGTGGAGTATTCCAATCCCGTTGTGGCTGTGCGCAGGTTGTAGCACCATGCAGTGGCTTGACCAGTGCATGCTGGTAGAATCTGCTCACGTCACCTTGTGACAGCGTACTGCAGTTTGTCGGGACGATCAGTGCTTGTTCTCAATCTATACTTAGCATTGCAATCAAATCATCCATAAACATTTTGTCACGTAAACTGCAAGCTGTTACCGCTTTCGTTCCCCATTAACTGCTCCCCGCCCTAATTGGCTAAAAAATGGTAAAGTGAGAGAAAAGTGCAAAGGTTTTCATAAAATGCCCGAGTAGGACCGATCTCCGGATCGGGCGAGAGGGGGTGCCATAAAACCCTTCCCCTCTCGTAACCTGGCTCCCGAACCTCAGATATCGAAGGTAACGACGGACTGGTCTACGCCTTTTCAAAATCAAACAAACGTGGCAAACGTTTTCGAGTTCGGTTCCTTGGGTATTCCTCCGCTAAAACCCGAGTGGCGACTCTGAATCGAGGCGTTTCGCCGCGCGTTTTTCAAAAGAGGGCCGCACACCGATGAAGACCGAGCGATTTTCGGGGCGCGTGCCCACAGCACCTAGCTGTCGAAGGACACGACCGGGAATGTAGAAAGTGAAGCTCGACAGCCCAGCAATCACCATCCTGTCGAAACCATCGGAGGAAACAGCCATATCCGGAAGGTCCAGCCAGGGGCACCTCCAAACGATCTCATCAGGCTGCATTTGCTGCATAAACTCATACCAGCCTTCTATGTCCATGTCCGGATACCTCATCTCCCTTTGATGGATCCTCTTCGGAAAGAGATTCCAACCCGCTACCGGAGGGTGCAAAAGATTCAACTTGTCCGACAGCCACAACTGCGTGAGCGAAAAGACAAGTAAGAAGCCAGATAAAGCCTGAGGGAAAAGACAAGTGAGGAGCTAGGAAGCAGCCTAAGCCGAGTGTCGAGATAAAATGAGAACGTGCGAATAGCCAGCAAAAGGTGAGCTGAGTGAGATTACCTGAAGCAAAAGCGGGCTGCCGCTGAAAACGGCCGACTGGCCCGTATACACCAAGTCCAAGCCCGAGAGTGTCTCCGCCAAGACCAAAGGGATCACATTTCTCCGGGCCCCCATCTGGGCAGCAACGCTCACAAGCGACGGGTTAACCTGCCCGTAAGCCGGCACCAGTAGGTAAGCAGCAAGTAGACAGATTACCAGGGCAAAGCGGCGACGCGCCTGCACTTCGTTGTTGTCCAGGTCGCCGTCCGGGCTGTACATTTCAATCAGGCGCATGACATTTAGTTGGCCACCCTCAAGAATAGCGCTCGCCAAGCCCCGAGAAATGTCGAGCGAGCTGGCTAGCAATTTGGGCATGCTCGCCTGGTAAGGCGGGACAACGAGTGTAGAGGACGAGTAGGTCCGGAGATACGCCTGGAATTCTTCGACCGTTGGACACAGCTCATCGTCACCGAAACGGAAGACATGGACGTCAGGATCCCAGAACCTGAGAGCAGCCCGCAAGAGCGCCGGGCGGAGTGGCACATGTCGAAGGAAGCGGAACGAGGCAAGGCCGTGGTATTGGAAATTGAGCCAGTCGACACTTAGAAATTGCGCTAACCATGGCCTGAGCAAAGTTGGGAGAGGGTTATCCATGAAAGTATTGCAATATACTGATGAAATAGGGAACAAGGCAGTCCTGGAGAACCAGGGCAAGGCCCCTACTTTATAGGCCATGGCCCTTTGAAAGATTTTCCACCAATGAGGCATCCAAAGCCTCATGCTAAACTCCAAACCAAGCTCCTGCAAAGGACACTGCCCCCTGGGAGCCCAGAAACCGTGTGCAAACCGTGTGGGGGTAAAAACAAAGTGGCCCCCGAAAAAGGACAGTTGGTCAGGCAAATGGATCTGGGACTCAGGAACCTGGCGTACGCCAGTTATTTACTGGCGTGTCCGTGTCCCCACATAACTGGCGTACTGCCCTCAACTTCTGGCGTACGCCAGTAGGCTTCACCAGAAACCAGTTTGCAGCAGCTACTGCCTCCGTGTGGTCATTTTCGATTCCGGGGCTGGTTTTGGGCTTTTGTTGGTTCCTACAAGTCATAAATGTTATTTAAGACTATGGCCAAGCGTCGGATTCCAAAAGCCACGCTTGATGAAGATTTTGGACCCTCGGTGGCCCGTGTCGAGCTAAAATCGAGGATACGGGAGGTCAAATCTCGTTTCAAGGGCATTTGCCAAGTTTTGTCAGGCCACACAAGTCACATAGGACTTATGCGACCGTGTGGGGGTGTCGGTTTCAGTCCGGGACTATATTGAGTCATTTTTGGCGTCTTATGCCCGTTTTTATGGCATTTTTAGCAGTTTCTTGGTTTTTCCCTGCACCGGAGCAATTCTACCGGTTTTGATGGTTCGTACAAGTCATTGTGCATCCATGTCACCTTTCAAAAGGGTCAGTTTCACTCCCCGGGGTAAGTGACGGATTTTGGCTAGCCAACGCCTAAAAATTCCCGTATCCCCCGCGTGTCTGGGATACGTGTCGTATCCTAGGACGTTTCTATCCATCTTTTCTTCGAGCTAATGTGTTTTTGTGCGTATGTGAGTGTTTGTCGTCGATTCAGGCCGCTCATCAATGCATGTTAGATATTAGTGGAGGATTTGTCCCTTTTCTTTTGTCAAAACTCATCAAAGCAAAAGCAAAGCGATAAACCGAAATTGCATGTGTTATATACTACTATGCCAAAACGTAACGGTGGGAATGTATCAAGTATCAAACGGCACAACGGCCCGGGCAGAACTAAATGTAGCAGGGCACACTCGCCCAAAGGTCAAAGAGGCACGCAGGCCCCACCCAAAAACATCCAAATACCAAGTATCAGTATCAAAGTGTCAAAGTACCGAATTATCAAAAGTATCAAGTGCTAGCAGCAAAATAGACTAAGGCTCGGTGATAGCCCTCAGTCGTCAAAAAGGTCCTCCTCGTCGTCGTCTTCCTCGCTGTCCTCCACCTCTCGGGGGTCAATGCGGAACCTAGGGTCGCTCGCTGAGTCGGAGCCACTGCTGAGGGACGTACTCTCCTCTTCTTCTTCCTCCTCTGCTTCTTCTTCCTCTTCTCTTCTCTTCTTCTGCGAGGGTCCCTCGGCAGGCTTCTTCTCGGCAGGCCTCTTCCTCAGCTCTCGACGGAACTGGAGCCCCTCGCTGGCCAGAGTGGTCTGTGCAACCCGTTCCACCACGGCCGTCGGCTGTGAGGAGCTCGAAGCTGCCTTCTTCGTTGGAGGAGGCCGCACGCTTTTCCTCCTAGGAGCCGCCCTAGCATGTCCCTGCATGGTCATTCGAGTCATTTAGCATACATTGTACATATTGTATATATTGAAATGCAAAGTGCAGGAAAGTTCAAAAGCGGCCGAATTCAAAAGCAAAGCAAAGGGTTATACCTGAGGCTGCTCAGCGGGAGCCGGAGCTGGAGCTGGGTACTGCAACTGCAAAGAGGCGCCACCGGCTATCTTATGGAACTCCTTCTCCATGGCCTTTATCAGCCGGGCTGCCTCCCGCACCCATTCCATCGGGGCCTGCAATTCAATTATCGGGCAAAGTCAGAATCAAACGCCAAATGTGCATGCTGAAAGCAAAGTGCAGAAACTACAAGAGGGATAGGGAATGTTTTACCGGTCCTACTATCTCTGCCGGGTCCGTCCTAGCGGGCTCGAACTGAACAATGGCCTCCTCTCCTTGGGCGTCCCGCACTGCTAGGGTCCAAGAAAGCCGAGGCAGCCCGGTCGCTGCGGCATAGTAGCTCCTCTCTCTCGGGCGAGCTGCCCTGCTCTCCTGGCTCCGCCTCTCCACACCAGCCTCGAGCGCCTCGCTCTGCACGGCGACATGCTCCAGCACTCCAAGCGGCCTCGCCAAGTGCTGCCTCCGATAGATAGCGTAGTCACGCTCAGGCCTCAGAAAGGCAGCCAGCCCGGTCGGAACAGTGAAGCGCCTCAGCTCAGCCAGGGTATACTTGTCCGTGTGAGAAGCGTGAGGAGGCAGCGGCCCGGGCACCTGAAAGTCAAGGGCGCCTAGTGACTGCCGTGTCACCCGGTCACCCAGGTACCACCGCCACCCGAAGGCCGACTCCAGCAGCACCCGGCTCGCAGTCACCACCCTGCTCTCCGCCAGGTACTCAGGCTCAGGCTCAGCGCCGCTCCAGGGGTTCCAATCCACCTGTAAGACAATGATACAGTTTGTAAAGCATCAGCGACAGCATTAAAGCAATTCTACGGGCAGAATGATCAAATTCAACATGTTGCATACCTGAGTGCCCGACAGCTCGTCGAGGTAGGTCCGGAAAGCTAGGAGGCTCCCTCGGGACTTCTTCTTCCCGCTGTACATAGGACCCCAAATCATGGCACGGGGGAGCATCCTCGGGTTCGGGCACTTGTTCTCCGGAGGGTACATCTTCAGTACCTCGTAGGCCCATAGCTGCAAATGGTCAAACAATCAAAGCGTCAGAATACGGTGCATATGCAAATCAAAGTACAAGTGCAAGAAATGGAAAAGCGGTAAGTAAATGACGGGCTGTGTTTCTTACCTCCCACACCCTCCAGTAGCCGGCAGCCGCCTTCTTTCCGCGCGAAAAGGCCCCCATGAAGCCATAGCAGGTACCCAGAGCTGCTCCGCCCCAATCGAATCTCGAAGCTGTGCTCAAGTCGTAAAGGGCTGGCAAGTAGGACAAGTGCACCGTGGATCGCTTGTTCGGGTACAGCGTAGCCCCGAACAGGTACAGCAAATAGGCCCTGGCCATCTGCTCCGCCTCCAAGTCTGACTCAGGCTCCCTCCCGTGCAAGTACCGCTTAAACTGGTCATAGTGGACAGTCTCCGCCTCACCTGCCGGCGCCTGCCCCAGAAACCACGCCAGAGCCTCAGGATCCCGGTACATCTCCGAGTCGAACGGAATGGGCTCCCCACCTACCCTCAGACCGGTGAGCGCTGCAAAGTCTGACGGAGTCACCGTCATCTCTCCAATCGGCAAGTGGAAGGTGTTCGAAGAATCCCACCACCTCTCGGCCAGCGCCGTCAACAGAGCGTGGTCGCTTCTCACGGGCGTCAAGGTGAGGATGAAAGACCGGAACCCTGCTCCGTCAACCAGTGCCCTGACCTGCTCGGGCAAACTCCTGTACAGCTCAAGCGAACTCGCCGGACCCCCGTGGCCCCGGGTGCTGGCTGCTCCCCTCTGCACAACAAAGACAGACAAAGGAAAGAATTTCATCAATAATGGCAATCCAAACCGTTAGTCGAATTCAGAATCTCAAAAGGTAATTCTACAGTCGAAATGGGCATCATAAAGGTCGAGCAAAACTACCGGGCACTCATGCTATACCATTCAGTTCCGTTATCGGTCGAGTCAGTTCAAAGGTTTTCAGCTTATCCGTATGGTCGAATCAAATTACAGGGCACGCCATCCGGGCGTTCAACGTGTCGTGGCATTTTACCTAGTCGAGTTCTAGTTCAAAAGGCAGCCTTACCAAGTCGAGGCCGCTTAATGTCGATTCAAGTTTGGTACTAGCCGTCTTTCAGAACCATGGGCATTCTAAAAAGTCGATCTAACTACTTCAAGTGTTCTATCAGTCAGGTCAAGTTTCTACGTCGAGGCATACTATTCAAGGTTCCATTTTCGCAGTCAGGTTACATTCAAGGTTCTAGTTTGCATGCATTATGAGCTAAGCTACCACAGTTTTAATTGCATATCATAAAAACGACAACGCGTGAAATGTAAAGGCAAGTTCGAAGAGTACCTGTGCCCAGTCCACGGACAAGTGCCTCTGCGGGTCCCTCAGTATCAGCTCAGCGTCGTAACTCTCCCTCAGAGGCGCGAGGCTCTCGACCCCGGACGGTATAAACAGGTGCGGCTCGGGCGGCGCGTACGTGGCCGCGTCAAACTGACCACGGGGTGCTAGCCGTATGGACTCTGCGAGCGTCGTCGCCCGCTCGAAGGACCACACCTCCCCCTGCGCCTCCTCTGCAGCCCCGGTCTCGCTCTCAAAGGCCTCCTCCTCGGCCCTGGCCCTCTCGGCCTCCTCTCTCAGGCGCTCCTCCTCCTGCGCCCTCTCAACCTGCCTGGCCCGGTCCTCCCGTGCAGCCAGCACTGCAGCCACCACTCCCGGATTCTCCCGGAGCAGCCGTCCGAGTTCCTCCTCGGACACGAACTCCGCAAAGTCACCCCGAGTGATGGGGACGTGAACCGAAGAGCCCACTACCGGCCGGAACTCCACCTCCTCCCTAGGTACCTCTCCGGATGCGGCCTCCTCAACCACAGGAGCCTTACCCCTCGCCGGATCCCTCGGTGGTGTCCCCGGTCGGCCACCATCACCACCATCATCACCAACATCACCACTGCGCCGCCACTGGCACCGCCGGCCCCCACCGAGCCAAGGCCCGTGATCACCACACCCTCTACACCACTCCGTGGGTCCAGCCGTTCAACCCGTGGGCCCACTGGCCCAGGAATACCTGGCGTACGCCTCCCCTCCCCTGGCGTACGCCGCCCTTCGCCACCGCCAGCCTCCGCTGCATGGCCACCACTGCCATCGCCGCCGCCTGCACTGCCAGCGCCAGCGCCCGACGACACCCCCACCGTCGTTTGATCGTCGATTTGAAGCCTCGGGGCCTCGATTTCACCCCCTGGCCGGTTCTCCTCTCCACCGACGACACCATTGCCGCCACTGCCGCTAGTTTCTGCCATGGGTGAGTGGGGAAGCGTGGATTTTGGAAGGAAATCAAAAGTTGAGTAAGAGATTGAAGTTTTGGGAGAAATTTCGGAGTGTTAGGAGTTCGAAAGTCGAGGAATGGCGGTTCCCTGACATTCTGTAACTGTTATACGTCGTATGGGACGAGCGGGCCGGGTCTGGGCCCGGATCTGGGCTCGGGTCCCCGTGAAGTATGGCGTACGCCATTTATTGTGTACTGTACGCCACCAGTTTGTGGGCCTCAGGCCCAATTCAGGGCCCATGCCAGATTTTACTCTCCAAATGAAAGCCCGACTTATTCTGAGAGGTTTTGGGCCCATCCCCAAGCAGAGACTCGTCCAATTTCAAATCAACGACGATCTATCCGTCCAATTTCAATTCAACGACGATCTATCCGTCCAATTTCAATTCAACGACGATCTATCCGTCCAATTTCAATTCAACGACGATCTATCCGTCCAATTTCAATTCAACGACGATCTATCCGTCCAATTTCAAATCAACGACGATCTATCCGTCCAATTTCAAGTCAACGACGATCTATCCGTCCGATTTCAAATCAACGACGATCTATCCGTCCAATTTCAATTCAACGACGATCTATCCGTCCAATTTCAATTCAACGACGATCTATCCGTCCAATTTCAAATCAACGACGATCTATCCGTCCAATTTCAAGTCAACGACGGTCTATCCGTCCGATTTCAAATCAACGACGATCTATCCGTCCGATTTCAATTCAACGACGATCTATCCGTCCAATTTCAATTCAACGACGATCTATCCGTCCAATTTCAATTCAACGACGATCTATCCGTCCAATTTCAAATCAACGACGATCTATCCGTCCAATTTCAAGTCAACGACGATCTATCCGTCCAATTTCAATTCAACGACGATCTATCCGTCCAATTTCAATTCAACGACGATCTATCCGTCCAATTTCAATTCAACGACGATCTATCCGTCCAATTTCAATTCAACGACGATCTATCCGTCCAATTTCAAATCAACGACGATCTATCCGTCCAATTTCAAGTCAACGACGATCTATCCGTCCGATTTCAAATCAACGACGATCTATCCGTCCAATTTCAATTCAACGACGATCTATCCGTCCAATTTCAATTCAACGACGATCCAATCGTCCAATTTCAATTCAACGACGATCTATCCGTCCAATTTCAATTCAACGACGATCCAATCGTCCAATTTCAATTCAACGACGATCTATCCGTCCAATTTCAATTCAACGACGATCTATCCGTCCAATTTCAAATCAACGACGATCTATCCGTCCAATTTCAAGTCAACGACGATCTATCCGTCCGATTTCAAATCAAACGACGATCTATCCGTCCAATTTCAATTGAACGACGATCTATCCGTCCAATTTCAATTCAACGACGATCTATCCGTCCAAATTCAGAAGCAAACAGGTTCTTCAAATTCCATGCATTCTGGATAGCCTCGAAGAGGGTGTCTAGAAAACCTTTGACGTTACTTGTCTCCAGTCAATGGTGCTTCAAGTGCCGTCAAAGGGGGGCTTCTGTAGACACCCATTCTGGACTGTCCAGATAACGTTATTTGTCGATCTTTTATTTCCCCAATGATGATTATAGTCGAAAACAGATCAAGGACAAAGGTGTGTTTAAACCTTGAGCATCCCAAACCCCTTTCAAACCCAGTTTCAAACCCTTCAAACCAGAGCCAAACGGCCCCAGCAAAACCCAACTGGCCTGCGCCAGTATATTAGTGACGTACGCCAGTAAGCTGCCACGTGTCAGTCATCGGCCATGGGCCTAGCTTTTACTGGCGCACGCCAGTTACAAAGTGGCGCACGCCAGTCAAACCCAGTCAAATCAACTTTATTCAGCCACTTGGGCGGGACTTTTGTGCCACCCTGACGTCGGCTACAGTGTGCCTGATGATTGCTTTCGGCAGGGGCGTCCCCTCTCTCTCCTACACCCCCCATCAAGCCTAGTCCCATGCATTTAATGCATGGAAGGCTCAAGCCTCTTCCAACCAGCCAAACAGCCCTTTGGCCTTAACTGATCTCAGTCCATTCCCCCTATAAATACCCCCCTTGCATTCATTTGCAAGGGGTTAGCCACATTAAAGAAGTATCATCTCTCTTCTTCTCCTTTCTTCAAGCTTTCTATCTCCTTTCATCCATTGAAAGAGAAGGGAAGGCCATACATCCCCACACCTCCTGCTGGAACCCAGTCACCATATAAGCCACCATCTTCAACCCTTGAGTCCAAAACCACCTCCAAAACTCAATACAAAGAGGTATACCACCTTTGTGTTCTCTTCTGTTTTTATCTCCTGAGGGGGGTCAGTAAGGCCCAGGCTAGTAGATAATACTAGTCCTGGCCTTAAACTGATAAAATACAGCAATCGTAGTTGACGATATATGGCGCACGCCAGTTCCTAGAGGCCGTACGCCAGTCATGGCAGGACGAGCACAACTGGCGTGGGGATCATGGATCGTCACTCCTTCTGTTTTATCTTTCTGTCGATCACCTTAGCATGCTAATAATCAGTTTACTGCTTTCCATGCTTAGAACTGTTTAAGTGGTGGCATCCTATCCTGTTCATTTATGTCATATAAAGGCTTCTGGGATCCTTCTGGTCATGTTCCAGAGCCCAGATGATGCAAAGCCAAACACTGGAATCAAAGGCAAAGCGGCGTACGGCAGTCATATACTGGCGTACGGCACTATACTTCTGGGTCCAGTGACTGGCCCTTGCATCTGAGCGTAATCTAGGCCTATCTTTTGTCCCCACACTGTTTTGGGGTGTTCTGCTTTCTTTCACGGCCTAAAGCCGCTCTTTCTGTCTGTATTTGTGTATACCCTGCTATACTAAACTGCGTGGTTTGCCCTGGATGTGCGCTGGTCCTTTTCCAGAGCCCAGAGGGTTGCAAACAAGAACTGAGAGATCCAACAAGTGGAGTACGCCAATCCCGTTGTGGCGTGCGCAGGTTGTAGCACCATGCAGTGGCTTGACCAGTGCATGCTGGTAGAATCTGCTCACGTCACCTTGTGACAGCGTACTGTAGTTTGTTCGGGACGATCAGTGCTTGTTCTCAATCTATACTTAGCATTGCAATCAAATCATCCATAAACATTTTGTCACGTAAACTGCAAGCTGTTACCGCTTTCGTCCCCATTAACTGCTCCCCCGCCCTAACTGGCTAAAAAATGGTAAAGTGAGAGAAAAGTGCAAAGGTTTTTATAAAATGCCCGAGTAGAGACCGATCTCCGGATCGGGCGAGAGGGGGTGCCATAAAACCCTTCCCCTCTCGTAACCTGGCTCCCGAACCTCAGATATCGAAGGTAACGACGGACTGGTCTACGCCTTTTCAAAATCAAACAAACGTGGCAAACGTTTTCGAGTTCGGTTCCTTGGGTATTCCTCCGCTAAAACCCGAGTGGCGACTCTGAATCGAGGCGTTTCGCCGCGCGTTTTTCAAAAGAGGGCCGCACACCGATAAAGACCGAGCGATTTTCGGGGCGCGTGCCCACACTGTGCCTCTTGAATTTCAATGATCTTAATGTTGCTGAAGAAGCTTAGTGTCGACAGAAATCACATTCTGCACACATTGAACGATTTGGATTATAAAAATTTAATCGGAAACTATGAGATTGAGATTTGAGGTGTTTTTTAGATGTCCCTGGAATCGGCCCGAACAATATATATCTGGGGCATTTGACTCTTGCAATATCATCAACTAATTCTTTCGAGACATATGAAGGAGGTACGATAAATAATCACACAACTGATATGGCTTAATTTAAACGACAGTTTTGCTAGTAGACATGCACACCGATTTGCTTCCAGCCGCAGTTGTCGAACTTCATTCACACCGCATATATCTACTCCATTCAGTCTCTTGAATGATTTTATTTGAACCCAAAAACATTCCGACCCACACATGTGTGATTCACACGAACCAAACATATCCAAGCGATTCAAAATGTTATCAACTCATCTGAACCTCGTGTCTTTTTGGTATTACAGAGAAAACGACCACACAGCATGTATAAGAAAACTCAAAAGTAACTACTATTTCAAGCAACTAAAGGAAATGGATAAGTTAAAAGGAAGCAATCTGAAGTAGTATCTGAAACACTAGATTCAAATAAACACTCGGAAAAATGCTCAAGTTGATCAAGCATCATCACCAAATATCAGTAGAAGTTCTCCCAGCAACCAATTAAAGCGTGAAAACTTGGCTTGGAGTGCAGAATTTTGCTCAGGTCGTAAAATATACTAATATAGAACCTGAAACTAGCAAACAATATATACGTAGAATCGAAAAGTACTAAAAAAGTTGGGGGGGAAAACATGGAAGTGAAGAACTTCCTGTCTATCATCCCCTCTCCTACGCAGGCTTCCAACAGGAGAAAGCAAAGAAGACTCGCCCTTTCCACCCGGTTAACATCCATCCGCTGTCCTCTTTTACGGAGAAGCCCTTGTGGTAACATAATTTCACCTTGGCCTTTACTTCCTTAATGATCTCCTGCTTCAAAGGAAGCTGCCTGAACCCAGCTCTCACAGTCCTAATCTGCCACTGCTTGTATGTCTCCGGCCTCACAATCCTCCCTACTCCTTCACATGCTATCACATTGAGAAAAGCATTCCCCAATATGTCCCTCTCAAATACTATCCTATCCTGATCTTCCCGGGTCAAAATAGCCTCAACCATATCAAACAATGAGGAGAAGTGGAAGAGAGCCTCGCGGAACCGCGATACGAAGAATGGGGAGTTATAATTCCCATTAACTGTTGCATGTATAAAAATATCGGGACTAATCATCTTGATTAACTTCAAAAAAGCATCCCGAGGACTAACATCCGTAGTCAAATCATCAAGTATGTACATAGATAGGTACAAACAATTGACAACAATCACCTCATCTTTCTGAATCTTGAGATCCTCAACACAAATTGTTTCCCATTTTTGTGCAATGCCATTGTACTCGAATGGAACATTATACTTCTCACAACAATTTGCTAATGTTTCCTTAACCCTTGAAGCCAACCGCGAACCTTCTTTGGGGAACTCGATTCCTGTGATGCGAAGCTTGGGGGGTCCACCTGGTCTTGCTGAGAGGTGCTGAATGAGGTAGGGCCACTGAAAGCCAAACGTGATACCACTTATAATGTGAAGAGTGGTCGCTTTGTTGGCGAGTTCCAAGATCACTTGGTTTGCAAAAAAATATGTGGTCTCCATGAAAGGGAATGCCGAAAGGTACAACTTATAAGCTTTTAGGGCACCAGCGTCAGACATCTTGGATGCGAGGGATTTGTATTCCATATTCCCATAACCGGTTAAGCGTGCCTCAAGGCCGTTAGCAAAGTAGTGCGCCAACCTCTGGGATCCATCGCCAAGAGGAGAAGAACGCAATCTTATCTGCTTCAGTAAAGTTCTTGCGCTCCCATGATCGTTGCTTGCAACAGACTGCATGCATTGCATTAGGAGATTCCTCATATCGATTGCTTCCCTTTTGCTAATCCCTTTTCTAGAGTATGCCAATTCGTCATTAGACCCTTTTACTCCCCGCTTTTGAAGGAATTCCACACTGACCCCATTTGGCAAGGCATCGCGGTATAGGGACACTACCCTATCAAACATCTCATGTAAAATTGCCTCTTCAGCACAGAGCGTATAATGCTTCTTGTTTCTCCCTTCTTCTAAATCACTCTCCTCTCGGTGAAGACTTTTTCTTCTCCTCAGTGTTCTATCTAGCAATTTCCCTTCCTCCTTTTCTGGGTTGGGATTTATGGTCAACACCTTTTCCTTGGCTACTGAAGGGGTTAATCCGTTGCACCCATAGTCAGAAGTTTCCAAGTTTCTACATGGTAGGGCATTTATAGTTTCCTCTATTGTATCACCGAATTGCCAACTAGTTTGAGTCTCTGAAGTCGAATCGGGCGAGGATGAGGAACAAGAAGGATCTTTATGAAGTATTTCATATAAGGATTTCTCAGCAGCATCAAGAGTGGAGTCCTGGATAGTGAAGGCCTCATTGTCCGAATGATCTTCCATTAGTACTTGATCTATGTACCTAAGAACTGCATCAGAGACGTCTTTTTCTTCTGCAGATTCTGTGTCCACTGACTCCAGTCTGTTGGAAATTATGGGGTATTGAATATTTGAAGTTGCTCGAAGATCCACGCCATCATAAAGTACAGAGTTGTCTTCGAATCCAAATCCACCAACAAAATCAAGATCTGAATAGGCTGAAACAGACTCGTGATCGCAATCAGATGCAATCGTGGAACCAGAAAATGAACCCGTAAACGAATCCATGAGCGTCTTTCCGGTAGAGAAATTGGACGAAAAATCCATATTCAATAACTCAAAAACTGCAGGCAATTGATATCCAAATAGTAAGCTAAGCTCATAACCAAATATTTTGACTGACAGAGAGATTAATTTGAAGAACCGTCAAACACGTACCTCAGATAAAACCCAAGAATATTTGGGCTGCATAGCTCCTCTGCAACAAAGAATGGTCAATGGATCGGCTAAAATGGATCAGCTATTTGGCGACTAAAACCTATAATTTCCAGTCATGGATGCCGGTGGTTGCCTGGGTGATCTCTGACTTCCCTTCTCCTTAGTGATTTCCCCCCATGGTTGAAATCATAATTTGATTACAGGAATCCTGACCCCACACCACACTCACTTAATGATTTCAACTTTACCGACAGAATGAAATCATTAAAGCTTCCCTTTTCAAGAGCAACCCTGTTGATGTTCCAAGAGCAAATTCCATTTTTACTAGAGAAATACAGCTCAAGGTTATCAAATTCCATTTGTCTTTGTCAGAGTCAACAGTCACCGTCTAGGTTCTAGACCCTCTTGATGAAATTTCTCTTTCATACGACAGAAGGGTTCAAAGAATCAAACAAGAGAATAAAAGTCAAAATAAGTTGGCTGCCAAGTAAAGTTTTGTAAATGGTAAAGGAAATCCAGTGGATGGTGTTGAAAACAAGCTTTATCTACCAATAAAGCTTAGAAAAGGGCCTCAACCTTAAGTCTTATGCATCGATGATTCCGCTTCTAATCACATCAGCTATCCGCCAAAAGTCTAGTTACACGCCCAATACTGCCGTGTACGAGGGACCCTTCCAATTATGAGCGTTTGTGTAAGTGTTTGTGTGTTTTGGATGTGTCCCTAGCATGACTGCTACTATACGATCCCTAAACAGCGTGAATATGAACCTGAGTACTAACAGAATGAAACCGATTTACACCGAATGAAAGAGGCAAATTTCAGATGGGTATTTTTCAGCATCCTCCTTGTGGGACCTCTGTTATAATGAATACATGGCATCCAAATTACGAAGCCGAGATTAATCAACTACTGGAATCCCAGTCCTTCTATACAATAGAAGGCACTGACCAATAGCTGGTTTTTGAAATCCGTGGAATGGCAAAACTTACCAACAAATAGGTCATAGTTGTAACGCCCCAAATAGACCACTGGCTTAGTACCTTGATTTTGATCCACAAACCACACCACATGACCCAAAAGCTTAAGCCCAAGGTACTAGTAATAGCCCACAAGATTTGTTATAAATCCAAGATCATCCATATAGACTTCTGATGTGAGACGAGGTGTTACAATCTCCCTACCTTTATTCCCTCGAGCGCAAGGTTGAGCACTAGAGTCACCACGGCTTTACCCGGATCTTTTCCCTAGTGGCTAGAGTCACCACAGCTTTACCCGGATCTTTTCTCTGGCATGAGCCCACACGGATCGTGCACATGGGTGGCTCTGATACTACTTGTAACGCCTCAAGCAGACCTAGTACCTTGATTTTGATCCACATAATCCAAAAACTTAAACCCAAGATACTAATAGCAGTCCACAAGGTTTGTTATATGCTCAAGACCATCCATATAGACTTCCGACATGAGACAAGATATTACAATCTCTCCACCTTTAGGTTTGTTATATGCTCAAAATCATCCATATAGACTTCCGACATGAGACAAGATATTACAATCTCCCCACCTTTAGAGCGTCCTAGTGAGATTGAGCGCTAGAGTCACCACGGCTTTACCCGGGTCTTTTCTCGGGTCCACCTTTATTCCCTCGCGTCCTCGCGAGGTTGAGCGCTAAAGTCACCACGGCTTTACCCGGGTCTTTTCTCTGGAATGTGGCCCACATAATCGTGTACACGGGTGGCTCTGATATCACTTGTAATGCCCCAAACGGACCACAGGCCCAGTACCTTAATTTTAATCCACAAGCCACACATGACCCAAAAGCTTAAGCCCAAGTTACTAGTAACAGCCCACAAGATTTGTTATATGCCCAAGATCATCCATGTAGATTTTCAATGTGGGACGAGGTGTTAACAATAGTTCATGACAATTGTTGATCTTTAGCTGTTTCCAGCAAATCAAGAAGGTCTATTTAAACATACTGCAAGCTTGGAGACAATATCAAAGCGAATCTACAAGTTCAACTCCTAAACAAAACGATCTATTATAATAGGTTGATAGGCAAAAGGATTCAATTGAAACAGTTTTTGCTAACAGTTAGCCGGTCCATGTACAAATAACCGACAGACAGAAATAGATTGTGCACAAAAACTGATATCACTGGAGCAAGAATTTTGTTATTCTACCATTTTTTTACTTCCAGTATCAGCAACTTTTGCTTCACCGCAGCTTTAAGTTACCATTCAAAGTTAAGAAGCAATTGATTCAAATGGGTGGCACACGAAGTTCAAATGCGAAACACACAAACTAGTACACAACAAGATGAACTCTAATACATACCAAAATGAAGAATTTCAAGCAGCAACTTAACAAAGTTCTACTTCCATATGTACCCTGACCAAACAAACATACAACTACAAGCTCATGAGGAACTCACATGCACGAAGTACAAGTAGTCTAAAAAGTTAACCTCCGCCACCAATAAGAAAAAGTGAAGAAAAGAGAAAATGTGATTCGCTTGTCAAATATCCTGACAAGAAAACAGCATAAGATAGCATAACAACAGCAGCTTCAACAACTTAAGTCCTTTATAAGTAACAAATCTCTTCTCAGCCTGAGCAACTTTAGTTCTATAATTGTAAACCATGTCAAGATGATGCTTCTTTACAACCATGGCAAGCAAAAATTATCTGGTGGTGCACGATATGTCACCCTCATAACCCGCAAGCGGCTTCTGTTAAAACCCAGGTACTACTGGTAATCTGAAAACAAGAAGGAAGAAATGTCAGCTTCTTTTTTTCAGTCCTTGACGAAAATTGCATTAATTTTTTTTGGGTAAATGAGAGATTTATTGAAAGAGCATAACAAACATGCTTCCAGGTTCTTGGATTAGTTTTTTGTATCCGTGTTTGAGGTTTTTCAATGAAAGTACCGTTTACCAAAACAAAAAAAAAAATGCTTCTAGGAAGGCATACCCTCCTTTTTACAAGAGACTAAGAGTCTAGCCTAACCAAACAAAGAAAAAAAACTTAGGGAAAATATTCCATAGTTGAAATATGCTATGGTTATGGGAATTACATTTAAAAGAAGCAAATAAAAAGCACCTAATCCTAACATCAAAGCTGATTTTAGCTAGGACTATGTCTAGAGATCTGCGGATGCCCTTGAAAAAAGTGAATTAATTACCAACGATGATCAAACTTATAACACCTGAGAAAAGCATCTAATCCGTGTGTGTATCTCTGAGTGCAGAAGTAAGACTAAATGCAATATCAGTATACATACACAGCTATGTGCATACAGATATTCATCACATAAGCCTGAGTAGAGAGAAATAAGTAAGAAGAGAGAGATGAGTGAACAAAACTTGAGAAAGAATATGTACCTTTGCCTGCGTTCCAAAACATCCTAGCCCCTCCCTCCCCATAGAGTAATAAAATTCACGCCTAACAGAGTTCTAAGCGGGTATCCAACAGGAGCTAGCACAGACAATCCTACCCTTCCATCCTTGCAACATCCATTGGCCATTTTCATCGATCACAAAATCTTTGTGATACCCTGCCTTCACAATGCCCCTTAGTTTCTTCATTAGCTCTTGCTCCAATGGACACATCCTGAAACCAGCCCTCATATTGCGAACCTGCCACTGCTTGTATGTCTCAGGCCTCTCAAACCTTTGCAAACCCTCACACGCAATTATATTCATTACCTCGCGCCCATAGAACTCTTGCTCAAAATTCATCCTCCCCTCATCTTCGCGGTCTAAGTTAGTGTCAAACATATCAAACAATGAAGAGTAGTGGAAGAGTGCCTCGCGAAACCTAGTGACAAAGAAGGGTGAACTGTAGGAGCCGTTAACAACAGAATGCACAAAAATATCCGGATTCATTTTTCTAATTAGCTTTAGAACAGCATCCCTTGGACTGTCCACCACCACTGTCTCATCAAGTAGGTGCTCTAACCGGAAGAGACAATTCACAGCAACCAATTCATCACTGCTTATATTGAGGTCCTCAATTTTGATAGTTTCCCATTTCTGTGCTGCTATGCCATGGTATTGAAATGGAACATTAAAGCGCTCGCAATATTTTGCCAAGCGACGCCCTGTCTCCTCAACAAATTCTGCAGGACGGAAGCCAGGCCGTGGAAACTCTATTCCAGTTATTAGAAGTTCGGGGACCCCACCAGGTAGGTTTGAGAGGATTTGGATAAGGATGGGCCACTGGAAACCATACTGGATACCGAAATCGATGATATGGAGCTTTTTCTTGGTTGATTTCATAGCTAAATGCGCAATTGTTTTGACTGTGAAGAGTATCATCACCTTCTTGAATGGAGAAGCTTTAAGATACACCTGGTAAGCTTTCAACTTTTCAGCTGCTGAAATTCTCTTGGAAACCAGGGATTGATAAATCTGGGATCCAGTGCCAGCTAAGCGCGCATCGAGACCGTTAGCAAATATGTGGGCCAACCTCTGAGACCCATCCCCAAACGGAGTAGAGTGTTGCCTAATTCGCTTTAGCTGTTCATTTGCAGTCCTGCAATCATCAGCAGCAACTGATTGCGCACAGCTAATTAAAAGAGTTGGCAAATCCACCACTTCCATGTTATTTCCCTGCTTCTTAGCACGTGGCTTCCCATTCTGCTTCAAGTTCTTGGTTGCTTCACTTTGCGCTTCTTCATCACACCATTTAGACTCCCCTTTGACATTTTTAAAAAGCAAAACCTCATCAAACATCTCAGACAACTCAGCCTCTTCTTCCACATAAACTGCAAACTGCTTGTTATCCCTCTCCTCTTCTAAACTAGTATCCTCCCTGTGATGATTCTTCCTACCCCTTGAGCTATTAGGTGGACTTGCCATCGCATCTTTCTCTACCTTGACTACAACCCCAGAAGCCCCTCCCCCTTCCTTTGGCTGCAAATGCGATTCATAGTTCTCCAAATCAATACATAACTGATTACTACCCTGAAGGAACTTACTACCTTCCTCTACCCCTCTATTGAACTGCAAGATTGACTGGGTGTCACTATATATGCTTGAAACCAGGTTGCTACCCACAGAATGATTAAATGGTCCATTAGCATTGTCACCGAAACTCTTCATAGAGCCAAATGACAAAGGCGAAGTGGTCTCCAACCCTGACTGAAACAGGAACCCCAAAGGATAACTTTGGACAGATGTTTTACTCTCTCCAGGATCGCATATCCATTGAGAATCAATGGAGTTGCCACCACTAGTATTGCTGCTACTACTCTGGTCAATGGAACTACTGAATGTATATTCATCTCGGCTTTCAAAATTTTGATTGGAATAGAGGTAGTGAGGGGTCGGGGAAGCGGGATACCTCTCACCGATGACATTGTATAAGGATTTCTCAGTAGCCTGTAGGGCCAAAGGATCATGGAACATACTGGGTCTCTGCTCTATGTTTTCTTCCATGAGTATTGAGTTTATGTACTTGAGAACATCTTCAGAGACATCACCGTCATCGGGAGAGTCCCCATCTGAGCTTATTTTAGAGTTAGGAGCGACATAACCGGGGTTGGGATCAGGGGGGAGTGAAGGAAGGCCCATGAAGTTGAGATCTACAGAGTCATCTTCAAACTTGAATGTATTTGAAATATTTTCAAACGGATTGGAAGTATCATCATCGAATTTGAAACCATTGATAGAATCGGAGAATTCAGTGAAACGTGGATCCATGACCATCGGCGATCCCAAAACCCCTATCAAAATCAAAACTTACCATCAATAACTCTCACCTAGTTAAATTTCCAGCAAGCAATGGAATTTCTAGGTTTATTTCTGGATTTGAAACCTAACAAACGGACCAAGTTATGGGCACAAAAAACGGGTAGTCGGCAAATAAAAGAGTATAAGAAAACAAAAAATTGTACCTCATAGAAGTAGCTAAAAGACTGAATCTTGGGAATCACGGGTATTGCTTAAAAACAAGTGATTCAGAGTGAATCATGCATATTTAATTGAAAAAAACACAAATTTATAGCTAGGGGTAAGAGATGAGGAACAAAGAAAAAGCAGCCAGAATTTCTCATACGGGTTTGCTCGTCACTCATGCTGTTATATGATACATAACATCAACTTATAATCAAACAATCGTATTATAGAAGTTCAATTTCAGAAACCCTAGAAATCAAGCGTGAATTAAAGGCAGAGAACAATCAATAACAAAGGGAATGAAAGTGAACCGTATTTTTGCGTACCTCAGAGGAAGACAGATAGAGTGAGAGTGTAGTGCAGAGGGAGAGAGAGAGAGAGAGAGAGAGAGAGAGAGAGAGAGAGGAGTCTGGAAATTTGTGTGCTGTAAAAGGGGATTATCTTAATTAGGTTTAGTACAAGGTTGTGAATTTTGAGGGGGAAAGTAGTAGAAGGGTTTTGAAGGTTCTAGGAAGCAGGAAAAAAACACTACTATATACTACTACTATCTATGGCGCAGAGAATGTATGGAAGACGAAAAGTCAGCTGAACGATGCGATAAAAGTCTTGAGCGTGCAGAGAAAGAAAACAGATATTTCTAATATTGTTCGTTTGATATTTGAAATTTTGGATTTTCTCTCCGTGTATAATTTTTAATAAATTTTTTCTTAATTATTATTCTTATTTTTTTTACATTTAAAATCTAAAATCCAAAACGAACAAGTTCCGAAAAAGAATAGTCTTAACCGGCTATTGCCGGTCACACCATATGTTAGTTGGAATATTTTCTCGCATTTGTTAGTTTACCTTAATTTTTGTTTATTGATTTGCTATCTTTATTTCAAAAAAATTAGATTCGAATATTAATTTTTATTTATTAGATTTTTCTTATTGGGACGAATTAATATTTAAAAAAAAAAACTTAATGCAAAATAAAAAAAATGAAAATAAAGACAAAATTCTCGAGAATTATTATGCCAAAATAAGTGTGTGTGGTATGACTTTTTTGTTGGATGATTAGCGCACTTAATTTTTAATTAAAAGAATCTTGTGATAAATTTCTAGTCAATATGAGTGGGAACTAATTTCTTACATTTAGAAAGTATCAATGTCTGTTCATTTTCAAATGTCTTTGTTGTCCAGCGGAACGCTTTTGTACCAATTCTCCTTTTATCTTATCTGAAATAGTAATTGGCATCTTTCAACAATAACATCATGTAAAACTTTTAACTCGATCGGGAGCGATTTATTTACCTCCACCTTGGATGAGGATAACTTTACTCACATTCGTTGAACAGTGTTCTGAGTCTTGATTTGATGATCGAAACCGTTAATTTAAAAAAAAAAATTATTTCAGTGCCGTAACCGCATTTTCGAAATATCTTAAGAGATCTAATAAAAGAAACATCCAATTAAGAGATGAGAGAAGACCAACTTAACTTCGTTTAGCTCTTTTTCGAATAAGAAAGTCTTATAGTAATTGATTTGTTCGGAGATCGTGCAAAAAGTCAACTCAATAGAGTATCGATAAGTAGTTGATCAAAAAATCTAAAGATGGGTTTGAATTAAAAGTAGGGAGTGATTGTTTTGTGGTTTTTATTTATTTATTTATTTTTGCATTTGTTAGTTTTGCGTTAAAATTTTCTGACTTATTGGTTCGTCTCTATAAGAGGAATAAAAAAGTATAAATTTTTTATTGGAACACATAATGTTTTTGAAAAAGACAAAAAAAATAAGTTAAAAGTTGTTATTTGACTTATTTTTGTCTTTTTAAAAAAAGTTATGAGTTTCGATCAATTTTTTTTTTTACTTTTTCGGTTATTCTCGTCGAGACTAACCAATAAATCATAAAAGGTTGACGCAAATTCAACAAATGCAAAAAAAAAAAACAAAAAAAATGCCACTCCCTACTAAATAATCCATCATGGATTATCTTGAATCTTGATAGTGCAAAATTGGAGTTTTTTTTTTATCAAGTACGTACCTACATATGGATGTTCGATTGAACCGAATTTGTGCATTTTTTCCTTAACTAGTCAATTCATACAAATGAGCGACTTTGATTACCGAAATAGAACTCGCAACCTATCTCACCAAACGTGTGTAAATTTATCGTCCCTTAAAGGTGGGCAAAATTGCTCTCCCTTTTAGCTCCATTCCATTCCAACTTTTTCTTTGTATTTTTTGACTACCTACTACCACTATACCCAAAAGAAAATGATAAAAGCTAGAAAGCCGCCTTTGGATATATCGCCGGGATGACCTCTTATCGCCGGTGGTAAGGTCTGGATGGCTTGCTGCCCAAGCGCCGCCCCAAATGCGCAATTGACCGGGAAGTCTACGCACAGATAAAAATACTATTCCCTCCGTCCCAAATTCTTTGTCTGGTCTGCGAAACGGAATGTTAAAAATAACACAATTTTTGCAAAAAAAAATTAAAATTTTTTCAACAACTTACTAAATATCAATGAATATTTTTAATTTGTGAAAAAGTTTGAATTTTTTCTTGAAAAAATTATATTATTTTTAACATTCTTTTTTACGGACGGAACAAATAATTTGGGACAGAGAAAGTAATAGATAAGATCAATAAATGGGTCGCAATCGTTTGAAATACATGAACCGGCTCAATAATAATAGTAGATAAGATCAATAAATGGGTCGCAATCGTTTGCAATACATGAACCCGCTCAATAATAGGATATTCATGTGCGTCGGACAATATTAAACACATTTGTTTGTATATATCTTTGCGCATTTAGCATTTCTCGTACAGCAGGATGATGATTTTGAAGCAAAGTTAGGCCAAATTCTGAAGCAAAATTAGATGATTCGTAAACACTTTTACCGATATTAGATTGAAATGATTTTTCACAGGGACCCTTAAAAACAAATTTTGAACAAAACGAATAGTTCCGATTATCTTTTTGGAATCCAAATCGTACCCAAAATAAATCTGTGCAAGCTATTTGTATAGCTTCTGCTGTACTCATATCATTTCTGGATATTTTAACAGTCCTGCTACATACACAGCAAACTGTGCACAGATTGTGCACAGATTTTGTTGTGGGGCCTACCACGGATCCCACACAAATCATCCGAGCCGTTCATTAAATGTAAGACATTTTTTCAAGGATCACTGTAAAAAATAAGCTCAATCCAATACCTATAGGTGCTTCATCCAACCATCTAACTTTTCATTCAGATTTCCGGATAATGAAAAGTTATATGATTTGATCGAGCACCTATAGGTATCGGATTGCGATTATTTTTTACGGGGACCCTTGAAAAAATGTTTTACATTTAATGAACGGCTCGGATGATTTGTGTGGGACCCGTTGTGGGCCCCACAATGAAATCTGTGCATAATCTGTGCACAGATTATATGTGTGTGTAGACTTTCTGATATTTTAACAAAGACAGGTGGCACAATAAGGAAGATGGGGACAGAAAGCAGGGACAGACGATCCCTGTAGCCACGTTTTTGAGTTCCAGCATTTTTCTTATCAGAAATGCTACACACAGTAAAAGTGCACAGATTTTGTGCATAGATTTTTTGTAGGGCCCACTACGGGTCCCACACAAATAATTTGAACAGTTCATTAAATATAAAATATTTTTTTAAGGGCCTCCGTAAAAAATCAGCTTAATCCAATACCTACAAGTACTTGATTCAATCATCTAACTTTTCATTATCCTGAAATTCGAATGAAAAGTTAAATGATTGAATCAAGCACTTATATGTATCGGATTGAGCTGATTTTTTGCGGGGGCCCTTGAAAAAATGTTTTACATTTAATGAACGACTCGGATTATTTGTGTGAGACCCGTAGTGGACCTCACAACAAATCTGTTCACAAAATTTGTGCACTTTTACTGTGTGTGTAGTGTTGCTGTTTTCTTATCATTGTGCAGTGTTTTTGTTTTTTATTTTTCGTTGGTCTATCATCGCGTGTGAGTTGTAAATTGTGAATTTTAAAATATGAGATGAAATGAACCCCGCTCTAACATTATGTTTAAGCTTTTCATGAGTTGAATATAAAGCTTCTAAGGGGAACTGAATAGTTCAAGGTATCGCGTCCACTGTTAGCAAGTAAATCCGATAGTCTTTCACAAAGGAAGGTTCAAAGTCAAAAGCTACCTATCATGTGCAGGAAATTTCCATTTGTACTCTCGTTGTCGTTTACGTTGTTTTGCATTGGTTATCGAGTCAATTTCATTCATGTGGGGGATTGTTGAAAAATATTATAGGATATGATATTTTATTTTAAGTGTGAATGAAAATTGATTTATTTTGGAATTGCATTTTTTCATTGGCAGTTGTTCGCCGTGGACGGACGCGTTGTTTGATGATTTCCTAGTCCTAAATTAATAGGTCACCCCAAGTGTAGGGTTGAAACCGATATAGCACAATATCCGGTAAGACTGGAATCGAATCCACAGAGACGGTGATGTGTGCTGACTTAAAAACTCGGGTTGTTATAATTTAAATGGGCTCATAGGTAGCCACCCCTTATCGATTAATTGAGATTAACTAAAACCTAGAAAATTGATTGTAATTTTTAAAAAATTAAAAGAAAGGTACAACCGTAGGGTTCTTAGCACTTGCACCCAGTCCGGATTGGACTCAGATCCTCTCCAAACATACTCTCTCCAAAGATCTTCCGCAGCTCTTCATCAGAGGACGACAACACATAAATGAACCCATCCAAGGGCATTGACAGCGCCAGCAATGCTGTTGCCAATCATTTAATTACCACGACGTCGTTTCCTCACCCACACCTAAGCGACAGCTTAACGTCCATCCTCTCTGTCTTCTTCTATTCAATTTGGGAACTACAAACCAGTTACAAAAATTCCCTAATCGTCAAATCCTCTCTTTCTAGCCAAGATAGAAGTGATACTATTTCCAGAAAAATGGGTTCATCTCTCTCGTTCTGAGTGGGATTTATAGGAAAATGGCTTCATCTCTCTTTCCCTCTCCCCAGCCAAGATAGGAGTGAATTTTGCAGGAAATTGGGATCATCTTCTTATCCATCCATTTTCTTGCATCAAAAAAAAAAAAAATTCGAGTGTCGAATTAATTAAGTTGGTGAAAGTGACAAATGAATCTATATTGGAAGAAAGTTCTATATCCATGCAAGATTTCAGAGAAAAATTAGACTTGTGTTGTCAAACAAAGAATGCTAATGAAATACATGCAGTTATGCATCCGAAAATAATATAGTGACAGCAATATTAAATTTTCTGTGAGATATTCGTTGATGTAGAAAGAAGAATTTGAAGGTAAGCGTAATACGCAAGCACAATGTCGAAGATGAGAAAATGGTGATGTTCGGTGAGATCAGAGGGCTTGTCGCCGTCGCCGATGCTGAGTTCGATATTGGCTTGATTGATCGTTGACCCATTCTCACACAATCACGCGTCAAATGGAGATGGAGAGAGTCATTTTGTCTGTTCGATGAACTTAGGGCTTTTCTGGAGATCGAAATTGAATAGAGAAGGAGAAAGAAGATGCATAACAGGAAGACGTGGAAGACGTTAGGCTTCTGTTTAGGTGCGGGTGAGGAAACAACGTCGTGGTAATTAATGCTTTGTTTGATTTGTGTTTTGAAAAGTGTTTTGAAAAATAGTAGGGATAATAAGTGGAGAGAGATAGAGAGAGAAATGTTGGAAGTATGGGGAATCTAGGGGAAATTTTTTGAAAAATTCTCTTTGAAAAGGGAAGAGAACAAGGCATAAAGGACTGGCAACAGCATTGCTGGCGCTGTCTCGGCCCTTGGATGGGTTCATTTATGTGTTGTCGTCCTCTGGTGAAAAGCTGTGGAAGATCTTTGGAGAGTATCTAAGTCCATCCGAACTAACCTGCTTCATTCAGTGTTCTTAAAAACGTTCGATTTTAGAAAGAAAAAGATACCCTGAGAGATGCGAACCTTTATGGTCGCTGTTTACCCATGCGCAGAGGAGAATAAATTTTGGACCCCCATTCCCCCGTTCACATGGGCTCTGACGATACCCGGGTTCATCTAACGAATGTTCTTTAGTAACCTAAAATTGCATTTTTCTTTATTGTTTGAAAATAGGAGTAGTGTTCGGATTGGCCACGGTGTGCTAATCACCCCCGCGACCCTATCCATATGACTACTCATTCATTATTAAGAAAGAAACAAAAGAAACCATAATTTGAAACATGTTTTTATTATGCGAGATGAAAAACAAATAAGAAATATCAACTAATTGAATACCAACAAACAACTTTAATTAAGAACAGAAATTAAAACGAGTTACCAAAGTGCAAGTAATTAAACAAAATTTGAAAACTTAACAATAACTTGGCAGTCGGCAGTAGGGCTGCAAACGAGCCGAGCCGAGCTGAGTTTTATGGTGTTCAAGCTTGTTTATTAAGTTCTTAACGACCACGAGCTCGAGCTCAGTGAAAAGTTAACGAGTCGAGCTTGAGCCGAGCAGGCCTTGGCTTGACTCGAGCGCGAGCTTGTTCACGAACCTTAACAAATCAACGAAAAATAAATAAATAAATAAATAAATAAATAAATAAATATATATATATATATATATATATATATATATATATATATCCTCGCATAGGCCTAATACAACAAAAAATATTTTGATTGTGAAAGTATATATTTTTTATTTTCTTATGGAGCAGGAGTGTACTAATGTGCGTATGCTCTCGCTTCTCTTGGTTGACTAGAAAGTGAAAATAGAAAGAACAAATTACGAAATAAAAATAAAAATCCTAAATTTAAGTATATATACCCCAGCTCGCGAGCCGACTCGAACCGAGCTAATCCTAGCTCGAGCTCGGCTCGTTTACAAAACAAGTTGAAAAAATCGGCTTGAGCTCGTTCGATTAACTTCCGAGCCGAGTTTGAATGAGTCACTAACGAGCCGAGCGATGAACAGCTCGCGAGCGACCCGATTCGTTTGCAGCCCTAATCGGCAGTCCCGTTCTACGTTTCTACCGTCTTGAAGTAATTTTCCCCCAAAAACTTCTGTTCTCTTTAATAAGTGCCGAAAGCCCATGAGATAAAGAGGGGCCTCACTTGTCAACTACTGGGCCTCATATTTCATGTGCAAACCAAAAGGTTTAATGGCTGGCCCATGTCTCCTCATATACTTCTTGATTTTAAACAATTCTATTGCTCCGAATTCCGTAATGTTGGAATTTGATTGGGTGCTTCTCGTCATCCGGTATGAGTTTGGTCTCGTCTCTGAATTAGTTGGATTGGCATCGACTTTGCGTAATATATATCATTTTGCACTTTACCTCCAAATGTTATCCATTTACTCTGAGAGTCCTGAAACACAATTAACAACTATCAAACCCCAAATAGCGCGTTAAATGGACATAACAAGCCTAAGTTAGAGAGTGTGAATAGGCGTATTTACGCACCTATCACGCGCCACTCACGAATAGATGTGCCTCTTTTCTTAGTGACTTTTCGTAGAGTTACGAGTTGGCCTATAAATATCATTTCCCTAATTCATTTGAAAATGTTTTTTTTTTTTTTTCTCTTCATTCAAGTCCATTCAAATGAGAGAGTTACAAACACAAGATGGTTCGCCAGGCTCTCCAATTGAAGTGCTGCTTTGGGAGGATTTTGATCAAGTAGTGTTGGGAGATAGTCGTCCAATGCAAACCGTGAGCACCGTAGCGGAGGCGAAATCCGTTTTAAGTACAGAGTGTCATACACAGAGCCGGCTCATAAATTTTGGAGGTTGGAAGCGAACCTCTTGAATGAGGCCACCCTATATTTTTCATACAAAAGTGATTTATAAAGAGTCATAAAAAAAAACCAATACAAAAGATTTACCATTACAAAATAGAAGCATATAATTATCTCAAAAAAAATGCAACTATTACAATACCTCAAAATCCATCATTTGAAAATTATTTTTCTCGCACTTTTTGCTGCAAACGCACTGATTAAGTCTCCATAGTCAAGCTGCTTCACCAACTCCTTCTCGATAGACAACATAGCCAATCCATTTAAACTTACTTGGTAGAGGTGGAGAGTTGGAGATAGTAAAACAGAGGCCTCAAGGAATTCCGTGTGCAAGTATTTTCCGTCCACAGTCGTTGGTTGTTGTCTTCCCTCCCCTTCGACTCCTCAAGCATGAAGCGTTTCTAGTTCCTGCCGTACTTACTCCTTATGATCGACTATATCTTCTTTTTCTTTTTTGATCTTTTTTGATTGGCCATATCTTCCTTGCTAGTTCTTGCCGTTGCTTAAGTTATTTTCTTTTTCTTTTTTTTAATGCATTAGTGTTTCTAATGAATAATTCCACAATTTGGGCTTATTTTGTGGCTCCTAAATTTCAATTGGGCCTATTTTGTGGCTCCTAAATTTCAATTGGGCCTATTTTGTGTAAAGAAGTCTAGTGCAATTTTTTGTGGACCATAAATACATACATGTATATATATAGGAATCCTAAAAATTTGGGGGCCCTTGTTTTTAATTTTTTTGGGAGGCCCGAAGCGCTCGCTTCCCTCGCCTTGGCTATAAGCCGGCTCTGGTCATACACAAACACTCGCCTTGAGCACCAATTTGTTTCCATCAATTTTCAGGTCTTGAGTTTCGATTTTATTGCACTCATATAATTGGTTTTATCACAAATAGTAAACACATTTTTCCAACATCCCCACCTTCAAGTCTCTTTTTTTTTTTGGGTATGTAAAGAGTTGAAAGCGTAATTCCCACCTTCAAGTCTTGCGTGCCGTTGATGATTTATCGGTCGGTTTCGTCTCATTGGACGGGGAGTTATGAACCATGTACATGCAGTGGATTTAACAGACACCAGAAGGCCACGGCAGAATAAGGAGGCGGCATCACTGTTCGTCTCTGATTGCAGTCATTTCTACGTGAATGATTTCTTTGCTCATTTACGTTGGTTTTGCTATTACCCTGTTTGTATATGTCTGGGTATAGCTTGATGTAGACGATTGTTCATTTGTTTATACAGCTTAATGCAAAATTGCAAACGGTTGTTTTCGAGTCATGTATTGGTTTTTACTGGTTGTTTAGTAGGATGCCTGGCAAATGTTTATGTAGGGGCTGGTAAAGAACTTCCGTGCACAAATATAGGAAGTCCGAACACATCTTCTAAGCTCCACAAAGCATCAATTAAAGCTCGTTTGAGATACTGGAATCATAAAGAAGTCGAAGCTCGTTTATGCAGATAATACTCGGGGCCGGCTGATAAACTTTTATGTAGAAAGACTATCAAGTATCAATCATGCACCCGATTGAGTACTTCAATACGTCAAACCGGTGCATTCAGTTTTAGCGTATGCCCAATAAAGAACCAAGCTACTCGAACCCAATAAAAATTCGCTATAACGAATGAAACTACTGTTGGAAAGTGACTAAAATTCCTATATTAAGTTGGTTTAAACTTATTTGACTAGAATTTATATTCTAAGTCGGTTTAGGTTTATTTGATGCTTTTCTATAAATAGGAACCTTTGGGGTTTGTAGGGTTTATGGTTCTTTTGTTTAATGGCTTAGATATTAGAATTTTGTTCATCACTTGTAGTTCCACTAAGGGTTTGTGTCTCCCTTTTGGGTTCTTTATAGGCTTGTAAATGTTCACATAAATGCCCTTTAATTTATCTTTGTTGAGTCTAATTTATATTACTATTCGGAGCTTAATGCTTAATTTGTGTATTATAGGTATTTGGAGGATTTGGTACAAAAAGCGCGAAATTAAAATATTATACGGTATTGAAAGCTGGTCCATTTGAAGGTCATATAGAGTTTAACACTGAACTAATTAGTCCATGAGCATTACTGGAAAATGATTTGCAATATTTTTGCATGGGTCCAAAGCTTATTGACTAAAAGGTGGCCGTAGAGTAAAAGAGTGGTTATGGGCTAAAGACGATAATTAAAATTGGCCATAGAGTCAAAGAGAGGTTATGGGTTAAAGGTTATGGGTTAAAGAGGAGAAGAATTAAAATTGGCCATAGAGTCAAAGAGTGGTTATGGGCTAAAGAGGAGAAGAATTAAAATTTGACTTGTGGGCCCAAGTTTTACAACGGCGAAGGAGTATAAAGAAGGAGCAAGGGTTTGGTTCAACATCAGCACTTTTTACGGGAGAAAAAAAGAAACAGGGCTGCCGACAGAGGACTTCTGGAACGAAAGAAAAAGCGGAAGAACGGGGTTGCCCAGATAACGATTTCTTTTTCTGAATATTGGATAGTTTTCTTCCGAGCCCTTTTTCTTTCAAATTTTATTTGAAGTTTTGTTGAATCACTTGCACTTCGGAAACTGATTTTAATTTTTATTCTTAATAAAAGTTATTCGTTGGTATTTGATTAGTTGATATTTCTTGTTTGTTTTTCATCTCGAGTAATAAAAGTATATTTCAAATTAGGGTTTCTTTTGTTTCTTGCTTAATAATAAGTGAGTAGTCGTATAGGTAGGGTCACGAGGTGATTAACACACCGTGGCCAGAATCTGCTCCTATTTCGAAATAATAATGAAAAAGTAATTTTAGGCTAATAAAGTACATTCGTTAGACGAACTCGGGCATCGTCAGAGTCTCTGTGAACAGGAGAATGGGGATCCAAAACTCATTCTCTATTGTGCATGGGTAAACGGCGATCATAAAAGTTCGCATCTTTCGGGGTAGCTTTCTCTCTCTAAAGTCAAACGTTTTAAGAACACCTATTGGAGCATATGAGTTCGGAACTGGTTGTGAGTGCTAAGAACCCTACGCCTGTGCCTCCTTTTTAATCATCTGAAAAAAGAAATAAATTATTCCTAGATTTTAGTTAATCTCAACATCAAACTACAAGTGTTTCATTGAGAGTTACAAGTATAGCCGACTCTTTCTTTATCTCCCGATTTATAGTAAATCTTCTTGCTCTTTTCTCTGTGGAATACGTTTTTGCTTTGTGCTTGAACGGAACCACGTATATCTTTGAGTTTTTGTTTATCGCTTGTTGATTTGTTATATTCTCAATTTCATTTTCAGCACAACAGCTACATGAGCTCAATACATGGGTTATGTTACTATTATCATGTCATGACATGGGTTGTGTTACAATTGTATCGCGTGGAATTGAATTCCTTACTTTGGATAGACGGCCGCGTAAAACCTTACTGGTACGCATAAACTGTGACCAAACAAATCGTCCTCAAGCATTCAAACTCCCACAAAAATGAGAATGGGAGATAGAGAGCAAAATTCAAATCCTCCAACGAGACTCAACTCGTAGGTCTCATTCCTACTTTTGAAAAACCTTGGTAAAAGTAATACTAGGAAGAGAGTTTCGTTAAAAAGTTACATAATCAGAGTCTTGAAATTTATTGCTCGAGGTGAACATAAGGTGCCCTCTATCCAGTTATCAGATTTTTATGAAGCCTCATGTGGTATAAATAAACTAGTGTATACCCGTGCCTGAAGGCACAGCGCAACGCTTTCTAAACACAATCTAAATGAAGTATCAAACATTGGTTGTTTTTGGATTAAAAAAAAATCACTTTTTTGAATTTTTTTGGATTCAATGGTTGTTTTTAACTCCATCTCATATGGGGTGAATTCCATGTATATATATGTCCCACCCCATATGAGAGATGTTACAAATAACCGTTAAATTAAAACTAGCACAGAGAATGTGGAAGGTTGATATTTTATTTATTTATTTTTATTTGGGGGGAGGGAGGAAATCACAGAGGACTGTAATGCAAATAAATGAGAGAGAGAGATAGAGATATCAATTTTGAACGTAAGATCTTATTAGTGGCAATTGTACAATTACCACTGTTTGAGAGAGGGAGAGGGAGAGCCGTAAGATTTATGGGGCAAATTAATAGTTAAGATTTATGTAGGACATAAGATTCAAAAATCATTCTCCCATATTATGTAGATTTGCGTATAAGAAATTTTAATGCTCCGTCATCCAAGCGAATTTAATTTCAGGCAGTAATTTTCTACTATAGCTTTTAAATAAAGAATAATTTATTCATAGAGAAGCTGTGAATAAATTTTACAGAGCTTAATTTCGCGCGTCCAAAAGTGTTTTGACCGATCCGGATTAGAAATAAACTATTACTGGTCAGAGATATTTATTACCAGTCAAAGTTTAAAAACTTATCTCAACTATTGATTGCCAAGATAGACGAATGAGATTGTTCCTCCGTAAATAAGTTATTCTCTTTTGAATATCACTTGCGGTTCGAATTTCGAAATTGGAATCGAAATAGAAACCTTTGACCTATAGCCCTTTTACTTTCTCAAATTTTCATTTGAGAGAGATGCTTACATTTTTTTTAATCCTCTTCTTTAATTACGGTATGGATGACATGTCTTTAAGCGGATCGAAGAAGACATTAATAGATGTGAGTGGGTCGAACAACTCTGACCATCGAACTAAAAAAAAAGATTCTTACTCCGTACATCTTTTGTCTCCTGCTTTACATGTACGCTTGCATGCGTAATGTCCAAGGAAGGACGTGTTCACAAAGCTTGAAAATTGAATGTTTCCGAAATAAATTACTGTAAAAATTTCTTCATGAACGACCCATTGAATTTTCTAAACTCCTTACTAAACACCCAATCACCACGTTATTTAAGAGTCAAAATCCCTTCAAAATGGACACCACGATAACTTCTCAACTTACTTGCATATAAATAACCCCAACTCCCTCCCAGTATTCTTCATAATCTACCAACATCAGCTAGCTCTTTAATTGTTTTCTCCCGTTACTATAACAAAATGAAAACTATAAACGTTGCCTTGGCCATTTTAGCTCTACTTTTTCTTCTAACCATATTCAAACCACATGAAGCAGCTAGAATCTTGCATGAAGAAGAAGAAGAAGAAGAAGAAGAAGAAGAGTTGACAGAGAGTGAGAGTTTGCTTTTACAGTCACTGGCTCATACCCCTGTGGACCCCTCGCATCCAAGTCCCGACACCCACATCCCCGCCGGCACCCTCGGCCAGAAAGGCTTTGCCATGCAAAGGGCTCCTATGACCTCACATCCAAGTCCCGACACCCACATCCCCTCCAGCACCCTTGGCCCAGAAAGGCTTTCCCGGTCAGGCGATGCCATTGCCGCCTCCAGTTTACCCACAACACACGGTTGATCAATTTGGTGTGGCCACAAATTAATTGTCCAAAAACCCTACCCAAAGGGCATTAACAATGTTGCAAGAGATACATTTACCTGACTGGTGCAGGTAAATATTGTAGGCTTTAGTATTTCAGTCCATTCATTATACTACTATGTACGTTTTTGTCTGTATACATACATAGTGCTCTGATGTGGAACATGGACAGGGCAAGAAGATATGCTCCTGGTTTAACTGTGTTTTGGTTATGTTGATAAGGAAATTAAAAATAAAAGGAGCAAACTTATGATTTCCCAAGTCTTTGTTTCTTTCCGTATTTTACTTCTAGTTGTTACTTTTCTTTTGTATTTGTTAAATTTCTTGGAGAGTTCTAACTTAATTAAAACTAATTGACAGTAGGTGGAGTAACTTCTAGATTATACTAATCAAACTTGGGTAGTTTAGGTGAGCGATGTGGGATAAAATCTAATAGTATTGAATCAAAGATTATAGAGTGTAGAGATCCGTATTTTTCTTAGGCTATATATTTTTTTCTTTTGTTAATGTACGGCCCCTTGAGATAGACGGTATAGATATTCGGTGTGACGTCTTCGTGGGAGGATATAAGGCTAATTGTGCAAGAGGTGCAAGTGTGTGTGTGGGGTGGGAGCATGGATTACTCCCCATGCCAGTAATTTCGCCAAGAGACTACTTTCTTCCATTTCTCTCTTTTTCTCACTCTCTCGGCCAAACTCTCTGCTCCTCTCCTCCGAAACTCTCTCCTCCCTTCTCTCTTCGATCTCAACACTTTAGAGCGTGATTCCGGACGAAGTCCAAGAATTAAAGTTGCTATACGGAGTACGGGCTTTCCAAATACTCAAGAAAACTCTTGATCGGACTGCGTGGGAGCTCGGTTGACTTGGTCAAAGGGTCGGGTTTTACTCAAAACCCATGAGGTAGGGATTTCTTACTCTTGTTATGTGTTTATAAAGTGTTTATGTACCTAGATCAAGCATTGTTTCATTGTTTGAGATTGTTTCTTCCATTTTCAAGAATCTGCAGAACAGGATCTTCGTTTTTGGGGTTATACGCCTTCTTAAACTCAGAATTTAATTTTGGTTCCTTCATATGAAATAGAGTAGACTTAGAGCCCGTTCTAATGCCGCTGGAATCACCCAAAACCGTTGAAAATTGAATTAATGGATGATTTTAGAAATCAGGTCATGAATCTGTCTCATGTTCTGCTGTTTCTGCTCGTTTTCTGGGTTTGCGCCCAACTTTAAATGGCTGTAACTTTCTCGTCTGATGTCTGATCATGTAAACTTTATATTGATTTCGAGGTCTTGAAGTTAGCTTTGTATTGCCACTATAATCGCCTTAAAACTCTTAGTACACCGAAAGTTATGATCATTTGAGTGGAGGTGTGTCAATTTGTCACGTTGATGCGTGACAGATTCATATTGCTTCGGTAAATACCCGTTTAACCATCCTTGGAGTGTAGATTTGACTAGGGTTCCTTCATGCCTTATAAGCTTCGTTCATTCGCGCAACTTTTTGGATTGGAATCGTTCAAAAGTAAGAACTCGATTTATAGTGATTTTTAGAAGATCGAACTGAAATCTGAAAATTTGGGCAGCGTACAGAGCTGCGTTTTTCATCGTTTGTTATGGTTGAATGACGCTTTTGGTTATGGGTCCTTATGGATTTTAAAGATTGGTAAGTTGGTGAACTTTTGGCATCAGAATCATTGAAAAATATTGAGTACGAAATTTTTAATGAATTGTCGAACACTGACTGCTCTCTGGAACAGTTTTGGTCTGTTGATTCTCGTTCGTCTATTTTGACTCCCGATCACTTCTAACATATTTTAAACATCGTTAAACCATCCCTAGACTAGATTACTCGAGTTTTAATGAGTTAATGAGCATTCAAATTCCTTTGATACCCATTAAGCGTAATCTTAGTGTCATTGTAAATGGAATATGTGATGTAAGGTTGTTTAGGAGTACCAAAGGCTAAGTGAGACGTTGTGGGAAGTATAGTTGGTAGACGTGAACTTTTCTAGTGATCTGAGTGGTAGCATAGTAATGCGTGTCCGCAAGATTCACTTATCCTTTAAACTCTTTGGCGCTCGTTCCATGAGATCTAAGTATAAATATTAGCGAGTAGTATGTTGCAGAGTCGCTATGGAGTCAGTACGATATTGTGATGTACTAAGAAAAAAGGCGTGTACTGATTTATCAGTCTATGTTTTGTTATGATTGATCATTTGGACTACATTGAAATGTGATTGTCGATGCGTGTTTGACCTATAAGTCAGTTTGATTAACGTGCTTTATTGTGTCTTGAGATTAGAGAAGTGTTTATTGAATGCATTTTATGATTATTGGAATTTGAGTGACTGTAATTGAGAATTGGAATGAAGAAGTGACTGTAACGCAAGGGGTGGTAATACAGAGACCTAAATAACGGGTGACATTGACTGCAACACAAGGGATGGAAATGCAGACTGCAACGCAAGAGGTGGAAATGAAGAGTGGTTGAGATTATGAGAAATGTCGAAGTGGTTGCGAACCTATTGTGAGTACGTTTGATTGATGTGATTTTAATAATGTTTCTACATGACATGTGAACAGTTAGGAATACTTACAAGTTGTTTGGAACTCTTTGGCCGTGGTCTGTCTTCCGTTGTGATAAACTCGTATTTCTCATGTTCACTTATTGAATTCTTTCACTCTTTGTGCATACTTCGTCGCATTTTCATATAGCTTGAGTATAGATTTCTCTACGGGACTAGTGTAGCTCAACCTATCGTTTTCAGGTACAATACAGGGACACAGTCTTGGAGGGTGTGAAGTGCATGCAGACATCACAGACTAAAGTTATTTTCTAAAGTACTTGTCTTTCATCGTAAATTAAATTGCATTGTACTATTTTCTCTATTTTGAAATACTGTATCAATTGACAGATTTGTGAGATTCAAAAACTGTATTGTAATTTGGGGTACTTAATGTACTATTGTGAGGATTTGTATTTAAAATGGTATTGTTATTTATGTTAAAAATTGAGGGCGTGACAGAGCAAATTACATCGTAATCTTTTGAATATTATATTTGTGTTTTGTATCGATAATTCTACGCTTTAGACGACATTATCTACGAGGCTATGAGATGAATGGGTCAGATCACTGTTGGTTATCCAGAATAAGGGCAAATTTGAAAGTTTATCCAGAATAAGGGCAAATTTAAAAGTTTAGAGGAGTATGGAGGATTAGAGTATGACGAGGAGCTTACCCCCATATTGTGAGGCTACGAATCCTTGTAATTTTGTTATTATCTACGAAATTTCTAGTAATCTTTGTAGTCATTCATGTTTTCGCTACTTTCAGCCCGTAGATCGTTAGTGTGTTATTATTTTTATTATCATTATTGTTATTACAAGTAGTAGAAGAATACAAATACCCAAATTATATAAAAACATAAGTCCATGATCTTATTCAACCCAATTGATAGTTCATTAAGGGAACAAATTACTAAACAAATACATTAAGGGAACAAATAATCAATCTCTATTTTTTGCAAGAAAATGGCTGCTCAATAACGAAAGGGAGTGTATTTTTTGTTTTATTTCATTCTTATCCGGATTTAGTCAAGTGGTTTGTTGATCATGTGTATTAGTTTTATTTTCTACGAACCTGATCTCGCTAAGTGAGTTTGAAATAGGGCTGCACATACTGTGCCCTGATTGCCCTTGCTAATAGTTTGTCCGGTCTGTGGACGCCCATTTTTCCCATGAGGTTCATCTCTATTTTGTAGGCTTTCGCCTTACAGTTGAATACAACTTCTCACATTTGCAAAAAATTTCAGTGTCGAACGAGTACCACGTGGTGTCCGCTCACGCATCCGAGCCGTCCATTGTGTGTTTGAACTGCTCAGAGTTGGAGAGAGAAAGTGTTGGTGTGAGAGGAGAGAGAGAGAGAGAGAGAGTTTTAATCCGAGTCATCCAAAAGTGTATTGGACGGCTCAAATGCGCCGAATATGTACCACGTAGAATATATCTGCTTGGTACTAAAAATCACTCCTTCCAAGGATTGAGTTCTTTTTCAATAACCGTTTCGGATGGCCCAATGTAGCGTGGAGTGCGCACAAGTCATAGGCTCATATATTGTTGGGAAAAAAAAATCCTCAGTCTCGTCGCAATGAAAGTCGCAACCAAAAAATAAATCAAAAATGCTATATGCACAACTATTGTATTGGTTGTGCAATTAGTTCTGCCAGTCTAGATGTGTTTGAACAGACTGGATTAAAAATAATCTATTAACGATTGTGACCCAAGAGGCCTAGGTCTCGGGCATCTAAAATTTTTAAATTTTAAGGGCACTTCAATATTATTTGTAAATTAGTATATATATTATTTGTTCGTTTTATAATACAAATGGCTTTGCTAGTTCAGTAGTAACTTGATTTTAGTCTATGTGGAGTATTCGAGTTCGAGTCTTTTAGGTAGCTTTTTCTTTTAAAATATTTTTTCTCAAAAAATAATGCTATTGTAACTGTCAGGTTTTGAAACTAAGTCAAGTAGAATTCAAACTAACCACTTTGGACATTAGTGATAAAGTAATTAATATGCATTATAAAGTCTAAAATAGTAATATAAAGTAACATTTCTATAATTGTTGAATTCTAAAAATATGTGTTGGTTGTGAATTGTGAATTTTAAAAGATTTTTAAATGTTTAGACTTCTCTTTTTCTCTCTCTCTCTCTCTATAGAATTCAAAAGGTTTTAGACTTCTCTAGGGTTTTCTTTGCCGGGGGAGAGGCGCCGCCCCTCCTCCCCCGGGCTCCCCTCCTCTATCTCTCTACCACCCTACCCCTCCCTTTCCGCTTTCTTCTCCTCCTCCCCTTCCGCTTCGTTTTAACCCTTTTTTTGTTATTCACAATTACTTGGTTAGTTTTAGAATATCACTGAAAGTCTGAAACAGTGGCTCTCCTATACCTCCAAGAACTGAGAAGCTAAAGAGACATTTTGCTGTAGAACCACGCCTTCAATTCTAAGTCTAAAGGCATCAGAGAAGACAAACCTAAAAACCCAAATAAATTTCTGTACACATTTTCATACTTCCTTCATTATTAGTTCAGAGCATTGGAAAACACAAAATTATTCCTGACGTACAATTATATTAGTAGCTAAATGAGAGCATCCACAGTGAATAACCAAAAGTCAATAATCAAAAGATGTCATATCATCTTTTAGTTATGCATTTAGGGGGTTGCTAATGTTAGCAATGTAGAGATCCACAATGGTGCAATCAAATTTGAATAACTAAAACTTGCTACATCATATTTTCAATTTATAAAAATCTAAAAATTGTGAACATAGAAAACAATTTTTTTAAAATAGGTTCAAAACTAATAAAAATAGGTTATTAGAAAAAGAGAATACTCCGTAGTTTTTTGAAAACTTTGATTTAAAAAAAAAGTTTTTAGGAAAAAGTTTTAAAAAAAAGTTTTCGAATAAAAAAATAGTTTTTGAATTTTTTTTAAAAGAGCAGTTTTTTAAAAAAAAAATTAATGAAAAAACTGTTTTTGCAAAAAAAAAAAAAGAGTTTTGGGAAAAACAGTTTTAATAAAAAAATAGTTTTAGGAAAAAAAAGGGGTAAATTTCACTTACCTCCCCTCAGGTTTCTGACAATTACAAACACCTCCCTTCACGTTTTTAAAATTGCACTTACCTCCCCTGTCAGAGTTTTCGGGTAACTTTTGCTAACAGAAGTTGCACTTTTACTTTTTTACCCCTTCACAAATTTTCTTACTACAATGTTATCTATTTGAATAAATAAATAACTCAAAAAATACAAAACTAACCACCTTAATTAACATTTGACCAGTCACCTCTTCTCTATATGGAGTCTCAAAAAATAAAGTTTTGAAACTTTTTATTTTCATTTATTCTTACTTAGTTCTTTACCAAATTCCTTAATCATTCTATATATGGAAAAGTATAAAATTGAATCAAAGCTAATAAAAGTTCCCTAACAAGTACCGTAACAACTAAATAAATCCAAAAAAATGTAAACATAGTTAAAAAACTTTTTTAGCAGTTTCTTTTGTCTTTGTAGTAAAAATTAATTTGAGATGCCAAATATTCTTTTTATTTTTTTCTTGGCTCAAAAAAGTAAAATACTAACTTTTAAGGTGGGTTTTAAAAGAGTTATGTTTGATTATTTTCAGAGACTTATTTATACTTCTACAAGTTGAGGATACAAGCAAGTTTTTTTTTTTCCCCTGAAAACGCAAAGAAATAAATTTTCATTCATGCCAAACTAAACTTAATTTCACATAAATGCCAAAAATTTATACATGAGTTTATACATGTGTAGCCTGAAACCAAAAAAATAAATAAGTAGTTGATTAATATTCCAAAACCACCACCGTATTTTAGAACCACCCATTCACTTATTACAAATCTATGGACCATAAAAATTTAAAATTTAACTTTTTTTTTTGGCTATTTTCTCGTAGTTAGTGAACCTTTTTAAACTTTAATTCAATTATTTTTAATTTTTTAGTTTGTCTCACTGAGTAGAATAAAAAAAATAAAATACCATGGATCGTATTTTTCAAACTTTAAAAAAATCCCAAAATAATGAAAATAAATTGGTTTATTTTGTTTATTTAATTTAATTTGTTTTAGATTATAATAATTTTCAAATTGGTCCATATTTTTCTTTTTCTTAGATTCCTCTTATGTAGAGAAACAAAATAAAGTAATAGCTTAAAAAAGTTCAGAAAAGACAACAAAAAAGACGTCACTTTTGGTTAGCCCAAAATGTTGAACATGCATTCTCTATTGTTTGTGTGTACATATATCATCAACATGTGGTGTTTTGATATATGTTTATTGCACTTTGCAAAATGTAAAAGAGAGAATAAAAAGCTAAAGACAAGAGATGAGGGCAAAATGGGAAATAAATCTCCACTTTGGGCTGAACTCATCAATTTCCGTCATCTTTAGTGACAGCTGACTAACGGTTGGGGGTATGTGCAGCCGACAACTAAACCAGAGGGGAGGTAAGTGCAATTTCTAAAACTTGAGGGGAGGTGTCTGTAATTGTCAGAAACCTCAGGGGAGGTAAGTGAAATTTAGCCAAAAAAAAGATTTTGCAAAAAAATAAAAACTTTTTTTAAAAGTATTTTTCTTTGAAATATGTTGAAAATGAAATAGAGAGAATGTTTTTGTGTTTGAAGGTGTACTTGATTGAGAAAATGTGGGGACAACTCAATTTTTATTATTGGCAAAAAATTGCTAAGAGGTTACTAAATTTGATTATTCTACTGTGAGCTCCTTTTTTGAGCAAATATTGCTAATCTTAATAATATTTTAATTTTGATTATACCACTGTAGATGCTCTAGGTAGGCATTGATTAGAAGATTAGATTTTATTATTGGGAGGAAACGGGTTTAATCTTGTTCTGTTTGGCTCATTCATAAGCATGGGCATTCAGGACCCGGTCCAGAAACTCTTGGGCCACCGGCTCACCCCTCCTTTGCTGGGCCGATATTCCTGTCAAGTGCGACCAGAGCTTTCCGCTTATCTTGCACAGCCAAAGTACGAACCAAATTCCTTTCCAAATTATTAGGCCCGTTCAGTTAAGATTATTAGCATTTTTTAAGTATTTATTTTTTTATTTTACGAAACAAATTATTCTTTTATAATATATATATTATATTTAATTTAAAAAATAAGTACTTATTTAAAAAATAAATATTTATTCCCTTAGCAGAATAGGACCGGGATGTCGACTTCCTCGATCTCCTTAGAAATTGAACCCACAATCACATGCACTGCACATATGTACAGCCACACAACTACGGATCAAAATCAAATGGCCCGGTTACGACCCTATGTAGCTAGGATCGAAACTTTTTCATTTTGTTTTTTGTTAGGTAGGGAAAAGAAAGAAGAAGGTTTCAGCTAAACGTTTGGAAAAGGTAATAGAAATGTCTAACTAAAAGAATTTGGGAGAGCCGTTGTGGGCTTTTGCTGTTTCTTAGGTTTTGTGACCCCGTTCGTTTTGGAATTAGATTTGTAGGTAATGAGTGTAAAAATAAATAGATTAATGATTGAAAATAGAGGTAATGATTGGAGAGAGATATAAAGAAAAATGAGAGTAATAATTGATGAGAAATAGGATAATGATTACAATCCAAAATTCAAAACCCCAAAACGAATGGGGTCTGTATGTTTAGCCAAAAAATTCTCCCTGCACCGTTTGTTCAAATCATAGGCTTAGCATGAAATGAAACAAATCAGTTTTTATTTTGATTTTTATAGCTTATTACATTTACAATAATCATATTTGTCTACTCTTCTCGTTAGAGATGAAGTTTAATATGAACGACTTTGCTAAATAATGTAGTTTTAGCCTCAATCTTTTTTAAAATCCCATTTTAGCTAGCTTATTATTTTTTATTAGCAAAAAAATGTCTTCTATAGACAAACTTCATTTTTTCACTGCCTTGACCGACTCTCCCTTTTAGTCTTCCAAGATTATGCTGAGAGAGCATTTAATTTTGATTCAAAATTCTGAAGAACCAGATCATGTCTCCGCCCGATACAGTTAATTTCTTGATCATCCCCATTCCAAAAGAGAGCTGCTACACACACAGCAGTCTGTGCACAGATTGTGCACAGATTTTTTTGTGGGGCCCACCATGGGTTCCACACAAATCATCCGAGACGTTCATTAAATGTAAAACAGTTTTTCAAAGGTCCCTGTAAAAAATAGGCTCAATCCAATAACCATAAGTGCTTCATCCAACCATCTAACTTTTCATTCAGATTTTCGGTTAATGAAAAGTTATGTGGTTGGATCGAGCACTTATAGGTATCGAATTGAGCTTATTTTTTATGGGGTCCCTTGAAAAAGTGTTTTACATTTAATGAACGGTTCAGATGATTCGTGTGGGACCCGTGGTGGGCCTCACAATAAAATCTGTGCACAAAGTGTATGTGTGTGTAGACTTTCTGATTCCAAAATGGCCACATACTTGTTTATTTTTTTTAGTTTAATTATTATCTAAAAAAGGATCTTATATTTACTTATAAAGTTGGATTACAATTTACAACATGATAATGGGCACATATATACGTTTTCAACCATGGACAAGGCGCACATTTTCTTTATCTTGCTGAAACACCCAATAACTGCTGAAAAGAAAAAAAAAGAGAGAGAAAAGGGGAAATAAAAAGAAAATGTATATGCACAAATTAAAGGCGGAATCAAATAATTCCGCTCTAAAAAAGATATATAGGCGGAATCATGGGGACATTCTCTTCTCATTTTGGAAGAGTAGCGTCAAGATTCTTGGCCCAGGAGTATAGCTCCTTCCGCATAGGATCTGTCTGAGTATTTGCAGATTTCAACATATGTCTCCACTTTTCCTGCACCACCTAATTAGTAGTAAGTCGTCAAAATACAATTGTTGTATCCATATTATCTATGGGAGAACAAAATAAGATACAATTGATCGAATGTGTATGGATAATAAGTTACAGTTTATCGAATGTGTTAATTACCTAATACGACGTGAGGAATCTGCTTATGGATTATACTAGAGTAAGTCTATGAACACAACGAATTGAAAACTAGTTAAAATCTTGACTCCATTCTCTTTTTTAGGCTTACGATGAATGTGTTTTAAGTTTTATTAATTGGAAAATGCTAGAAATAGTCCAGTAGATTTTTGTTATTATTGAAATGTGGGAAAATAGTTTTAAAATGGGTGGAAGTGTATAGAAAAATGTAAAAATTGTGTGTTTTTCTCTCTCTCTATTATTTCGTTTAGTTAAATGAAAACTCAATAGGCTTTCGATAGCAGAGACTTTTAATTGTAGATTAATTAATTCGCAACTATGCGATAACGCTTATGGGATTTCATACTCAAGACTCTTGTATGCACCTGGTTTACCAAAAAAAAAAAAAATTGTTTGTACAATAGAAGGTGTACATAATTAAATAGCTCTAATATGGGTACAACACTTTTATGTATAACACTTCTACACCACGTACCTTGTGTGGGACCATTTTGAGATCCTAAACAAATGTTTCAAGCCTTTTAATTTGTTCAAAATATTTTTTGAAGGGTCCCTGTACAAAATTAGTTCAAGCAGATATAGGTAAGCAAATACATATATATTTTTTGTCCATACGATATCCGGCTGAATTGTTTTTTTATAAGGACCCTTCAAATTTTTTCTTGAACAAATTGAAGAACTGTTCAAATCATTTGTATGAGATCTAAAAATAGTCTCACGCAAAATAGTATCCAAATGTTACACACAAAAGTGTTGTACCCATAGCATATATGCAATTTCGATAATTAAATACACCATCTCCGAAATGGATTCCACCACCCCAAAGAATCTAGTACGGTAGTATCTAATTGAGCCGCCGTCGTGTGGACATCATTTGACTTATTTAATTGGATGCATGGACAATGTGGACATCCTCTTTTGGGAAGGAGAAATTTCTCAGACATTCCTAAACGGTTAAAGCGACTTTTAACTCATGATTAGCTTTGTCGGCTACTAGTTTCTGTCTCCAATAAAAAAGTCTTTCCCAACAGTACTATTCCATTTTATACATATAAAGTTGATTTCTTATGAAATTATGTGTAATTTTCGGAAATTGACTTCTACATTCTCTTTTTTATCACATATATTCTTTTTTTTTTCTTTGTTTGGTATGAATTTACTCTATTGCCTCTTAATGTGTAAAAAAATGAAATTATGAAAGGGGTAAAAAGGTAAATTCACATGAATAAGGACAAAAAATAGAATGTATATGGTAAAAAGGGGAGGGTAGAAGTCAATTCTCTAATTTTAAGTAGGGGTGACAAATTGAACCCAGACCCATTAAGAAACCCAAACCCATCTATTAAAAAATAGACCCAACCCAACCCATTTATTAGTTGGGTTAGAATGGGTCCAAACCCAGCTAACCCATTTATTATTGGATCTTAATTGGGTTTCAATTGGGTCAACTTAAATGCCCAATGAATTATGAACATTACCCAAAAAAAAATAGAACTACCAATAAAGTAAAAGAATAAATAATCGACCAATTGCATTTCAAAGCTTTCTGTCAAAGGCAATGAACCACGGCAAACGCGAAGTAGCTTTCGAGGAGGGATTTTTCAATGCGGATCCCACATGGTATTCGCTCGGCACATCTCAGTCGTCCGATACATTTTTAAACGGATCGCATTTAAATCTTCTCTCTCCTCTCATCCCAACACTTTCTCTCTCTTTTTCCTCTCTCCAACTAAGCCATTCAAACACACAATGGACGGTTCAGATGCGCGAGCGGGCACCATGTGTACCCGCTCGGCACTGAAATTTTTTTCGCTTTCGAGGGATCGAGGGCTACTCCTGGTTCAGATAATTAATTACCACATGAGATGAGTCCCCACCCGAAGCATTAACGAATTCATTTCCAAATAAAAAATTCCAGGTTAAAATTGCAATCATCTCACATGAACGCTGGAATCTAAAAATTGTTTCAAATTCGAAAAACAGGAATACATGCATTTACAATATTTTGCTTTGTTTGGCTCGGATTTGGGGGAATGTTTTTTGGGTAACAAATGGAGAGAGATGGATAGAGTAACAAGATAACAATACGGGTGATTAGTTAATGTCACGTCGAGGTACTGCAAAATCGGGTCTAATTTATCGTAATCGATTAGTTAATATGCTGGTTGTCTTTATTCAAAAAAATTATGAGTTTTTGTACTTTTCCGATTCCTCTCATCGAGCAGAATTAATAAGTCAAAAAAGTTTTACCCAAACAAACAAATGCAAAAAAAAATTCAAATAAAGACAAAAAAATAAGTTACTTAACTTTTCAATCCAAATCCACGCTAAAGGAAAAAAAAAGAACATGGAAAGAAAAGATATGGGAAATGACTTTCACTTTTTTTAACAGAATCTCCATTCGGTTCAGTAATTTTAGTATACAGGGTTAATTTGGTTATTTTAGTATATAGGGGTATTATGGTAATTTTAGTATGCAAGGGTAATTTGGTCATTTAAATGTACAAGGGTGATATGGTCATTTTAGTGTATATAAGTATTTTAATCATTTTTAATTTAATTGGGTTAATGAGCGGGTCGGGTTTGATTTCAAATAAATGGGTTGGGTTGGGTATGGATAATTAGGCTCTTAACTAATTGGGTCTAAATGGGTCAATGACCCATTAAAGACCCAACCCACTTATAACTTACTTAATTTGGCCCAAACCCGCCCATTTGACACTCCTAATTTTAAGTTTAAAACTAATGTATTAATCAAAAGAAATTTTTGTACAGTATGAATTTTATTTGATAGATATTGGTATGATCATTTGAACGGTGTAAAAAAGTAAAAAATTATTTTACCAAGCATATATTTTTTAAGTTCAAATATTGTAAGTAATTTTAATTGTAGGAGGTCAACTTTATAGGACAAATGAAGTTGAAGTAGCATTTTTCAAAAAGTCTAGAATCCAAATAAGCAAACTGATGTAGGACAAGATATCAAGGCTATTTTTGAATTTCATTTATACCAACTAGCGGTAAACGCGTTTGCAACCCATAAAGAATTACATTTCAATATGTACTTTCAACAATAACAATATAGATAAAATTACCAAAACCCCGATTCGTTCTACTCCCAGTGATTCTGAAAATGAAAAAAGGAGGAGGAAGTTTTTTCAACAAATTGGTGGTGTATTGGATGTATAGGCTTTCCCCCATACAAAATGCCTAAAGTTTTTTAATGCCTGCCTAGTTTTCTGAAAAAAAAAAAAAGAAGAAGTCAAAAGTCAACTTGACTTTTTATTTTTCTCTTATTCAATTTTTTTATTTATTTTGCATTTGTTAGTTTTGCATGCGTCAAAGTTTTGTGTATTATTGGTTTGACTCAACGGGAGAAATTGAAAAAGTAAAAAAAAATTGTGACTTTTACCCTATTTGTTTTGCAAATATCCAAGACTTTTTGGGTTTTTTTCTTGAACATTTTTAAAATATTTGGGTAAAAGTCTTAATGTTTTACATTTCTGATTTCTCTCGTCGAGACGAATTAATAATCTACAAAAGTTTGACGCTAAACAAACAAGTGTGAAGACAATTTGAACAAAGAAAAAAAAAACCCCAAGAAGCCAAGTGTTTGTTTGGATGTGTATTTGGGTTTGGTCGTAGACTTGTTGAATAATTTCCTCTACGTCATTTTATACTAAATGAATATTTTCCTCGTGCTTCGCTTTGTTGACTATCTCAGTCTCTCCCAAATGAATATGACCCCTTTTTCCTATAATACCTTTCGTCATGTTTTAATTAAACCCTTTTTAGTCACAAAACACAGTTCATGGAAGAGTGACAAAGTAGGAATCTAACATTGTTTTTAGCTCTTTCTCTTTCTCTCTCAGCGTGAGAGTATTTTTAGCCACTTATTTTATCAAAAAACATAGTCCACCAGGTTTGACCACCCTTGTGACCATATTAATTTGAACACCATTTTCTCCTTATATATTTTGCACACTCACACATCCCATTGTCCACGACAAATTACACCAACCATCGTTCAAATAAATGAAAATAACATGTTTTGCTAAAGAAGTATTTAGTCATAAAAATATTGCTCGATAATCAGCGGGGGAATTAGAAATTCGATGTAGAAGGGACACTGACCGACCATAGTTTTGAACATAATTCTTCAAGCATAATATATTGATGCCACAGTAATATTCATCGCAAGGTGGCGTGTGATTGTCTAGGCTCGTGGCGGGTGCCAATTACAGGTTGGTTTCTTTGGCTTGCTTTTCAAGTTGGGACCTTGGTGGGGTGTGTCTTGATTTTTGGGTGGAAAGGTGTCTTGTCTTGAGTGGGGGCTGGAGGTGTTTGGGGTGTATTCCTGTGGTTTTAGTGTTGTTACGTTGGGTCCTTTTGAGTGTGGCCCTGTTGGGCATAGTTTGGATTGATTTCTTATCAATCCTTAGAGCTTGATTAGCATGCTCTCTTATTTGTTCTTCTTTATTTATATAATCCCTTTTTCGCTGTTCAAAAAAAAAAAAGAGGTTGGGATGCATGTGCCCGTTGTGATGCTGTTTTGTTTTCTTGGCCCCTTTTAATCTTTGTAATCTGTTTTCAAAGGTTAATAAAGTTTCTTTAATTTGCTGATAAAAGAAATATCCATCACAAGGTGCAAAAGTTTTGCACTTACTCCTAATAGACCATTTCGATTGAGAAAACCTTATTTATGGTGTAGGGCAAGTATTAAAGGATAAGTTTACCTTCAACTGGTCTTTCTTTCGAGGTGAATCCTCGAAAAATTCAAGCTTGATATGTTTCCATCTGCAGAATTTGGGATACCAATGAAAACAAATCAAACATGCCACTAAACAAGGGTAATTGATGAAATCGAAAAAGGGAAAATGACGGCAAGGACATGTTTTGATAATTAATATCCGTTAAGGACATTTTCAGCATTAACAATTGTTCTTAGCATGTTTTTAGAGGGTATTAATTATCAAAACACGTCCTGGGCCGTCATTTTCCGATCGAAATACTCCCCCTCTATGCTATAGCTAAATTAATTAAGAAGATTCACCCATGCATACATGCAACGCACACAGATCACGTATATATGGTTTGGGGTCATTTTGGCACAGTTTCAAATCCATACCATGAAATCAAACTAATCTCATTGTCTGATCGATGTAAATTTATTAACTTGGATGATATCAAACTCATCCCCTATTTGTCTTTTAGTGCATTTCTAAAATCCAAGAAGTTTGCTTGAACCCCTCAATACATGGTGAAGTTGCCTCTGTATATATGTGTGTTTATATGTACGACAGCCATGTAAAATATACTCCATTTGTCACACTTTAAATATTTTTTTACTGGAATTCGTCAATTTTCAAACCCAAAAAAATGTTTTTATCTATATATTTATTTATTTTACATGGAATTAAAGTATTCAATTAGTACTCTAATTTGGTGTAAAAAAAATTAAAATATATATAGAGATATACTCCCTCCATCCCAATTTAAATGTCCCCTATGGTTTTCTGTGCATTTTTTATTTTGTTACTATACACCAAATTAAAGTGTTCATTGAATGCTTCAATTGGTGTAAGAAAATTAAAAAAATAATATGTAAAAATATATTTTTGGAGGGTTTGAAAATGTATGAAAAACTGTAGAGGACATTTAAATTGAGACGGATGGAGTATATTTTTTGAGATTTGAAAATACTTGAATTTTCGTAAGGAATATTTAAAGTGGGACGGAGGGAATATTTTTTTTTGTCAAAGAAAATCCTACTCTATGCTATTCTAGGGTAGAGGCAAGTGTGGGTGGGGTTTGAACCCTCACCAGATGAATCGCCCACATATTCTACCAATTGAGTTAGGAGGCATGCAACTTCATCTAAAACGTACCGTCTCCCATGTTTCTCAACTCCTTGAATTAGTTTTTTAACGTCTTGAATGGTGAACCTCCTATAGGCCCGATCTTCCACTCTGGGACGTGGAATTTCTGATTCGCACCGTTGGGGTCCCGATGAAGAAGAAGATGGTCCGACCACAAGTTGATGGGACGTCGTTCCTTGCGGATTGTTGCCTATGTCCATCCCTGCACCACTGCTTGCATGCATCATTATATCATCATATCATAGTATAAAAATCATCAGTTCAAAATCTTGTGCATGTTCATATTATGAGTTAAAATTATCTCCACCTTAGGTGGAAATCCAAATTTAATATAATATATGCATGGTAGGACCCATAATTAATGGTCCACCTAAGCTGGATATAATTTACGCTCATATAGTATACAAAATAACAATCATCCGTACTCTTCACTTTCTCATTATTAGTAATCCCAAAGCGGAAGAGTCAAAGAGGGATAAGTTAATTTGTCATTTTCACTGGCCTACTACTTTCGAACGAATTAAGAGAGAGAGAGAGAGAGAGCATATACTAGTATTGAATGAAGACTTGAAAAAAACATATCAGACATGTTATGTACCATCAATATCCTAGCTCTGAGGAAAATAAATAAGACTCCGAAACCAATGCCAATTCTAATTTAACGCATTTACGTACATTGACAGAGGGTGAGGCGAAACTGTGTACGCCAAGTCCCCGAAACTAGTCGTCACCTCTTGATCAAACTGCACCATGTCTTGAGAGGATCCTGCAAGTAAAAGCTTAACCCCCTTTAGCTTAAATATTTCCATTTATCAAAGCGCTGGTGCGCGCTTTTTCCGGTTGCCGAGTCATCGGAATACTAATTACTTACTATATAGATCTTATGTGACTTTAACTTTCAGAGATGCTGCAGTGAACTATTTTCGTAATAACTTCACCGAGGAAAGAAAGGTCAGACCAATTCTGGGGGATATTTCCATAGACGATTGTCCGAAAATGCAACTCTACAACTGGAAAGTTAGTTCGAAGAAGGAGAAATTAGGGCTGCTCTGAAAGGGTATAGCAGTCTAAAGGCTCCGGGTTCGGATGGATTTAACTTCTCATTCATCAAGAAAGGATGGGAGTCCATGAAGGATTTAGTGCTCCAATTCTTTTCAGAATTTCACTCAAATGGAAAGCTTACGAAAGGTAGTAACTCTACTTTTGTTGCGTTGATTCCTAAGGTTGATTGCCCAACTACTTTTAAAGATTTTAGGCCTATTAGCATGGTGGGGAGTATCTACAAAATTCTCTCTAAAGTCCTTGCTAATAGGCTTAAGCAACATCTTACTTCTGTTATTGGTGAGTCTCAAGCGGCATTTGTGGGGGGTAAACAAATTCTTGATGGTGTTCTTATTGCTAACGAAGTCATTCACAGTTGGAAACATTCATCTCAAGGGGGGTTAATCCTTAAATTGGATTTTGAGAAAGCTTACGACTGTGTAAATTGGGGTTTTTTGCTAGATATGCTTAAGAAGGTGGGATTTGGGGAGAGATGGTGTGGGTGGATTAAGGAATGTTGCTCCTCAGTCTATATGTTTGTCTTGATCAACGGGTCAGCCATTCAAGAGTTCCAAACGCAAAAAGGGTTGAGACAGGGGGATCCTTTATCTCCCTTCCTGTTTAATATTGTAGCCGAAGCACTCAATATTATGCTAGAACGAGCCCGTGAGAAAAACATCATTAAATGTGTTAAGTTGGGAAATAATGGTGTGACAATTTCTCATCTTCAATTTGCGGATGATACAATCCTATTCTACAACAACGATCTGGAGGAGATGGGGAACATTAAGAGGATACTTAGATGTTTTCAATTGATGTCTGGTTTGAAGATTAACTATTCCAAGAGTTCCCTTTGTGGAGTTAAGGTCCAACAGGGGGAGATTGAAGCCCTGGCTGTGGTGATGGGTTGTAGAGTGGAATTTTTGCCTATTAAATACCTTGGGTTACCTCTAGGAGCTAACCCAAGGAGGATTAAAACGTGGGAGCCCATTATTGGAAAAACTCAAATGAGATTAAATATTTGGCGATCGAGAACCATCTCTACAGGGGGCAGATTAACTCTTGTTAATTCCAACTCCAGTACGCTACCAACTTACTACATGTCATTATTCAAAATGCCAACGGCAGTAGCAAGGACCCTTGAGAAAATACAGAGACAGTTTTTTTGGGGAGATACACCGAACAAGAAGAAGATGCACCTGGTTAGTTAGGAGGGGATTTCCAAGAAGAAAGAAAACGGGGGTTTAGGGGTCAAGCGATTGATACAACAAAATCTAGCTCTACTTGCTAAGTGGTGGTGGCGGTTCGGTAACGAAAAGGACTCTCTTTGGGCAAAGGTGGCGGTTCGGTAACGAGAAGGATTCTCTCTGGGCAAAGGTTATTAGAGGGAAATATAATCTAGACCGAAGGAGTTGGCTCCCGTACATACAAAACAATGGCCCAGCTTCAAATGTCTGGAGGGATATTTGTTTAGTGGGAAATAATGACTCAGACCTTGGTTTCTCCATCCGGGCAGGATTTCAAGTGCAAGTAAACTCAGGCCGTGATACACTGTTATGGGATCATGTGTGGTTGGGTAATTCAGCTATGAAAGAGGACTTTCCACGACTGTACTTGCGTTCCACTCAAAAAGATGCTGTTCTGAGCGAAGTTTGTATCGGAAGGGGCAGTAACAATTGGGATTTGCAATTTAGGGGAAGGTTGCGCTTAAAGGCGAGTCAACAACTGAAGGAGATGAAGCAACGACTGCAGGGAGTGACCTTAGATCCATCAAAACCGGATTCCCTTCTGTGGATTTGGTCTGTAGACAAAAAGTTCTCAACCAAATCAGTGTATAGGCAATGGGAACTTCAGACTCAATCAAGTAATAGTGTTTTGGGTTCTCTGTGGAGGAATTTGAGCCCCCCAAAGGTGGAAATCTTCTCTTGGATGACCGTTCAAGGAAGAATTGCAACAAGGTCAGTGCTATTTCATAGGAACTTTATTACTGAAATCCAATAGGCATTGTGTCCCCTCTGTTCCGATGTTGTTGAGACCCCCCTTCATTTACTCCTGCATTGTCGAATTTCGTGGGAAGTTTGGTCTAGTATTCTGGAATGGTGGAAAATACAGTGGGTTTGCCCATCCTCTCTAGCTGAACTTGCATCGTGGTGGTTTGAGAACGGGTTTCGGAAGTTGGAAAAAAGTATTTGGGAGGTATGTTTTTTTACAATTCTCTGGTCTATCTGGATTGTGAGGAATGGATATGTTTTCAACAATGTTTCAACTCAAGCATGGGAAGTAGTGGATCTAATCAAAACTAGAGTGGCCATGTGGATAAAGGCCAAATTTGACATTAAGATTTATACAGTGGAGGATTTCAAAGAATATCTGGAAGGGATTCGAAAAGTGAAGTTGTAGCATAATCTTTAGGCGTATTGTCTATCCAACCTTGGTTGGATAGTTTGTTGCACCTTTCATCTAATTTTCTTCCCCTCGATGTATCCTTTCGAGTTCAATAAAATGATTCGTTTGCCAAGCAAAAAAAAAAAACTTTCTGAGAGAGAGAGAGAGAGAGAGAAAAAGATCTTATGTGACTGAGTTGATCATCGTCTATTATTCTATCACGTGCAGTGAATAAAAAAGTGGCATATTTGGGTGTTCGGATAAATAAGCCACTTTGGCTTATTTTTTGTTTTTATTCAAATTTTTTTCGTATCACTAGGTTTATTGTCATTTTTTTGGGGATTATTGCATCCTCACGACAAGAGGAATCTAAAAAGTAAAAAATTTTGACCAAAATCCAATTTTTTTTTAATAAAGACGAAAAAAATCAATAAGCTAATTTTTTCTTCTTTATTCAAAAAAAAATTGGGTTTCGGTAAAAAAATTTAACTTTTTAGATTTCCTTTGTCGTGAGGATGCAATAGTCCTAAAAAAAATGATAATAAGCCAAGTGATACGAAAAAAATTTGAATAAGGATAAAAAATAAGCTACTGTGGCTAGCTTATTTGTTCGAACGGGCAAAATTTGAAGTCTGGATTGATGAATATTTTGAAATATTGAAAACCAAGCCAAACCAATAATTCAAGAAAAAAATCATTGAAAATCCTCACCAACGTACCAAAACTAGAAAACCCATGAGTTAGAAAATCCAGGTGATCGGAATAATAACTCGTTGCTGAGGGAGACCATATTACGAGATCCTCGAAATGTGCTCCATTGAACCACATGTTCGGATCCATAGCTGGCAAAGATCACCTTTGGCGAAAATTAAACCTGCATGTTCGAGAGTGAGAGAGCTAGAGCTAGAGAGAGAACAGATAGACTCAGTACTACTCTAGCTTATCGTGTTCATGCAATTCTATATAGCATTTACTTTGTTTTGAAACTGCAAAAAGAAAAAGAAAAAGACAACGAATTAACAAGAAGCGAAATTTAGATTTGTCCAAAGAATTATGCAGATTAGTGGTAACTCACAGATGGTTAAGGATGTTTAATTTGAAGAAGAAGCAGATCGACGTTGATATATAGTTCTTGTTTTTATAAGCTGCAAGAGCAAACCTAGGGCTAGCTTTTATAAAGCCCACACTAAAGGAGATTCTGTTGTGGGATAATTCAAAAGTTTGAGATAAACCACCACCAGTGGAGTAGTAAACCCCCATATAACACGCGTCTTTGTCTTTCTCTCTCTCTTTTTCCTTCTTTCCAAATAAAAAATCGTAACCAGTTTTTTTTTCTTCTTCGGGAATGACACGTTGGTCCCATTTTTTGGGTGGGATCACATCCCATCTATACTTTTTACATTCTCAAAATAAGAATTTACACGTACAATTTACATCCAAATTCTTCTTTGCTTTCAGTGGCCAATAGAACTTGGCCAATATAATAAGAAGAAGGAATTCTATTATCAATCAAACAAACAAGACAAACGTAGAAGAAAACAAAATAGTGTATTTAGAGAATTCCGTTGATATATACGTTTGTCTTGTGTGTATATATGTCGATCTTGACGATCGAATCGATTCGATTGAATTTAAGAATTAATATGTGTCTGTCTTCGTGGCTTGCTCTGGGTTTTTTTTTTTTTTTTGTCTTCACTCGGAGATCCGAATCATCTATTGCTTCAATTTTTTGAGGTACCATTATACAGCTCGCAGCAAGCCCGAAGTCGACGGAAGTGAGGCGAACTCCGGCAACCACGTTGTACAGCGGCAGGGGCTGGGGCAGGTGATGGGGTTGGGGTGTGGGTGTGGATCGGAGACGGCGATGGCGACGGAGAAGGGGAAGAAGTTGCCGGCGTTGGAGAGGGCGAGAGAGTTGGTGTGTGAGCGCTGGTGCTGGGAATGGAGACTATGGAGTAGGAGTGGCAGTGGGTGAGGAGGGGAAGAGTAGTAGTAGGATCTGGTGATGTCGCGTATGAGACGAAGAGGCGGGGTATTTTTGATAGTTTACTTAAAATAGGGCTTATACGGAATGGACACGTACACCATAACAAAAGAGGACTGGCCAGTCAGAAACCCCCCCTTTGAAACGGCCAAAATATTATTAAGAAACTTGATAACTTAACCAGTTATGTTATGTTATTATTATTATTATTTTTGGTTGTGAAGAGCTAGTATTGTGTTTTTTAGTTCATTTATTTGTCTTGACAAGGAAATCAGAGAAATAAATATTTATAATTAAAAGCTTTACAAATTTAATACAGACAAAAATAAATAATTTAAAACGACATATATCTCATAGATCAGTCTATCTTTTTAAAAATAAAAATTCTATTATTCTAGTCTAGACGAATAAAGTAATAACTCTGATTTTTTAAATTAAACTAATAAAAGTTCCCAAAATATAAGTCGGAATAAAGGGCGAGCGCAAACTGCTCTAAAGTGTACCGTATACACTTTTGTATCCGTAGCCACGAAATCACATACTCAAAGTTTCATAATCAACACCCCAACAATTTATATGTTAGGACCATAAAATTTACCTTGTGCTCGAGTTTATGAAATTCGACCTTGAAACTCATAGGCTGGATCACAAAATAAATTTATATGTTGGACCACGAAAATTCTACAGTACTTTATTTTTTTGAAACGGCAAAAATTTTATTAGAAACTTGACAAAAGGTACATCAAGGAAGCAAAAAGGGACAAGACACCCACATCATGATGTTGATAATCCAAACAATTTATGTAAGTAGAGACTATGATATGTTTGTATGTCATTTATTGTGCGGCTATGGCTGTTCGGAGCCATAACGAGGGAGGATGGGTTCATGTGATTAACAAACAAAGGAATAAGCAAGATTGGGGAGTTAGGTAGTAATAATCAATTAACCTTTGTGCACAGGCAATATATCCCGTAGAACTATTGAGTAGCACAGGCAATAAATGACATACAATATCTACTTGCATAAATTCATATGTTAGACCACGAAAATTCTTCTTAATCCTAACTTCTATTGAGTAGCACACTTTTGTAGACTACAAATTCTATAACATGGGCCACAAAAAGTTCGTATGTTTAACCAAAAAAATCATATGTTGGACCAAAAACTATTTTCCATTAGAAATTTTATCTTGAACGATAAAAATTCATATATATTGTGAGCTCTATACAGAAATTCTATGTGTCGAGACATACATTGAAGCATCGTCCCAAAATGAATAACTTAGATCACATCCCTTGGCCAGTCAAGTAGAATGGTTTTTTTTTTTTTATAAAGTCCAACATATAAAAAAAACACGTCTTGGTTTATTACAACTGACATGGGTTAAGGCTCTGTTTTACTACTTGGGAAGTGCTATCCAATCCAAGCTATATAAAGAAAGCCACGCCAGATTCGTAGGTTCCATCATTCTTACCATTTTACTAGTAATTGCTGATTTGGCATAAGGTGATTGGTTGGAATGGACTTCATTAATTGGCCTAACTGCAGTGAAGTAAATCGCTTGCTAATGTATATAGTAGTATATTTTTTGATAATAAGATCAAATACTCCTGTCTGTTGCTAATATTAACAATAACACCCTCTAATCATTAACGGAGATCCCAGTCGTATCTTATGAGATTCCGGCGGCCCTCCTTTGGACATCACGACGTCACGACGTCGTCACATGTCAGTGAATCCCATTCCCTGGTGGTAGTGGAAAAGATCCTAGGGCCCTCTTTGTTGAGAGATCATTCGGTGCTTCTCAAGCACCACAAGTACAACGCCCACCAGATATATAAGTAGAGTATAGACCTGCTATGGGTACACCATTTGGTGTACACCAAATGTATACCGCCTTCTATAGAACCCACTTAAGAGTTCCACACAAATAATCAGATCCGCTCAATGTTTTTAAAATATTTTTTTAAGCAGTGCTGTAAAAATTCAGCTCCATTAGATATCGGTAAAGACTTGATCGATTCTACGCCCAATTTCCTGTCAGCAAATCAGGCGTAGAATTGATCAAGTATTTACCGATATCCAATGGAGTTGATTTTTAATAAGGATGCTTAAAAAAATATTTTGAAAAAGTTGAGCGGCTCCGATCATTTAGATGAGATCTCTAAGTGGGTTCTATAGAAAGCAGTGTACATTTGGTGTACACCAAATGATGTACCCATAGCAATTTTGTTTACATCCCACATAATAATAATTACTAGAAGCTTACATTTGATATTTCAGGTATCAAATTAATCATATCATTATTTTTACAAAATAAAAAGGCTTGTAAGTACTACGGTCATTTACATCTTGTCTTGTTTCAAGGGCTTCAACTCTTGAAGTTGAGTGGTATAAGGCAATTTGGCATGAATACTATGTCCTTAATTAGATGGTCGATAATCCAATGGCTGTGCACGCTTGGGAGGTTAGCCACAAGGGACAGATTGAGACATTGGGGTGTTATTGAGTCTGACGTTGGATGCATGAGTTTTATGTGATGAAGGTATTGAATCTCATACCTATTTATTTATTTTTTTGCTCTTTCTCTGCTCATGTTTGGCAACATTTTCTGAGGAAAAATGGTGTTTCTCGTCATGTTTAAGCTCTCTTGACCTCAAGAACTCAGTAGTACTGGATAAAGATGCATAGAGGTGGATCGAATTTGAAGCAGCTTTTGTTTAAGCTCTCTTGTTCAGCGGTTATTTACTACTTGTTGAGAGAGAGAGAGAGAGAGAGAGAGAGGAATTTCTATGTTTTTCAACACAAAGCCGCTACTGTTTCCCAAGTTATTTGCTCAATTCAGTCTGACATTAGTGCTTATGTAAACTTCATGGAGGAAATTGCGCACGTCTGATGCAAATAGCTAGGAGGTTGTGCTCTGACTGGAATATTTTCCCATGAATCTTTGATTCCTTTGTTTTGTTTGTGTATTGATCACTTTTGTTTGGCCGTGGGCCTGAGTTTCATTTTTCTAGCAGGGGGGATGCCCCGCCCTTTGCACCTTTAATGGGTTTGTTTCAATAAAAAAAAATTTAATTACCCAAAAGATAATAATAATGAAGGACTTTGACTTTGAATTGTGAGGGGATTGGGAAAGATCAAAAATGCTACTTGCACAATCATTGTGTTGATTGTATGTGTAATTCTGACCGTTCATATGTATTTGGATGGTCTAGATTTCAAATTTTTTTTTTCAAGGATAAGTTTAACTTTTATGGGGAATAGTTTGAGCAAATCCTGACCATTCATTACAGCCATGAATGGCTAGAGATTGGTTGTATGTTGTGTGTGTAGCTTTTTTGGGAAAGATATCCTGGAACAAGTTTAAAGTTTTGAATTTATACTCCAATTAATTATGAAGGGTATGTACGTGGAAGCTGGCTTAAAAGAACATCAGACATTGCATGTGCAAGCGCCAACCCAACCCACTCATTTCATTTTTAATTTGTAGGGTTTTGTCACAACCTTTTTGACTGTTCATCTATCGTTAGTACCAATATATTGTATAATTTCATACTATATATCGTGATTGGAGAGAGGAGAAAATCGTTTGTTGATGATATATATATATATATATATATATATATATATATATCTACAAAAATGCTGTTCACACAATAATTCAAACACAACACCAAACAAAATCTCTTACATATATGTGGGCTCTATACACACCAGAAACGGATCCATCAATGGTCATATGGGGGCCATGGTCCCAGCGTTGTTTTGGGGTTTTTTTTTAAAAAAAAATAAATAAATTTTAATAGTAGTTATTTTTTATTTGTTAAGAACACATAGATATTGTATTTTGTATGGAGTATTGTTTAGACATTTAAATACTTTAAAAATGTGATCATTTTGGATCTCAAAACTCAATTTCGCTTTGTGCATATGATCTCTCATAAGTTTTTCTTTCATTATTAATCTCATTTTTCTCTCTCTTCCTCTCCACTCATTACCCAAAAAACCTCCCTCCAAACTTAAACCAAACAAACTATTAGAATTCTGAAACTGGAAATTTCAAAATCTTGTTGCTCATAGTTCAACTCCCGCATTTATGACATCCTGGTTCCGTCCCTGATACACACTACTATATATGGGCCCCACATGCATGTGAGATGTTGTGTTTGAATTATTGTGTGAATAGCATTGTTGATATATCTAGATAGGGTGCCCGGCTCATGTAGATTAATCTCAACAAACACCCCCAAAAACATCTATAAAAAAATCTAGAGGTAGCTTATAAACATCTCGAAAAACACTCCAAATCTCAATCTCACAGTTTTCGATCAAATTTTTATGATTCGAACCATTCAATGTGTGCAGAATGTAATTTTAAGGGTGCCAACGAGAAATTAGCAAAAAATATGACCGAAAAATAGTTGTTTTGAGCAGTTTTTTAATTGAACCGTTCAAATAAAAACTGCTTAGACCAAACCCTTTTTCGGTCCTTTTTTTTGCTGATTTCTCGTCGACACTCCCTTATCGCCTCTGCTGCCGCCACTGTCCGGTTTCGCCAAACGCTACTGCCTACACAACCTAATGCTTCAATCACAAACAGACACCACGCATCAATGCCACCCCCAAATGATATCGCTTCCTCAATCAATCTGAAAAATGTGGCCATGTCAATGCCACACAACCCCGAATAGCCCCAAATCTGCTCCTACAACGGTCCCAAATCTGTCACTAAAACAACCTCAAATCTGACCCTAAAACAGCCTCAAGGTATCCCCTAAATCGGCCCTAATCAACCCCAACAATTACAAACAGCATCCGGAATCGGTCCAATCAACCCCCAACTTGTTGCCATGGCTCAGCCACCAAGCAACCCAAAGCTGCAGGCTGGGGAAAACTCCATGCATGCAATTGTTTGGCCAATTGGTAATGAGTAGAGAGGTCCAAAATGTTATTAAGTGGGCACTCATTCACTTTCAAGTAATGTGAGACTATATTTTCTTAACAGTAGGTTCGTAGGACATATATTTGATGGTTGTTAAATTCAAGATCATTGACTACGCTATCTGGGGATACTCTTTCTGATCAATATCAAGTGCAATCATCATATTGCCGATCAAAAAAAGGTGACCATCGTATAATTTTTGGATGGCTTTTATGTACTTTGTCCTCATTAGAGGAAATTCACAAGCATATGCACAAGCCTTTTTGGTGGGATTGCTTGAACGACAAGGTATATTTATTTGTAAGCCTTTTGACGGCTAAATGGAGCCAAAAGAGCTGATACTCTTAGAACGACAGATCTCACATGATATGGTCGAGAAGTTGCTAGGACGTGAGGACAAAACGGTCTACATATTTTTATCAAAATCAGTCCACCACTATTGATGTCTTTCACTATTGATGTCTTAAAACAAAAGCAGAAGAAACTACTCAAGAAACAATCAGGCACGAAAAGTTGATCAACAAATAATTAATGAAACAATTTGTACATTAATTAATGTTGATCTATTTCACATTGCACGACTCGATAAATCAAAATGTTTAGCATTGTTAATTAAGAAAAGCAAAATGATGTATGTTATTGATTGTGTATTAACCATAAATTACCTAACGAGGTGTGGCCCGCAAGGTCTCCCACCGCGTGTTTCACTCTTGGGTGCTTGTGCTTCCGCTTAACGGCAAGCGCAGACTTTATAGCAGGCTATTCGGGATGGACGTGGATCTGGGTGTGCTGATGCTCCGGCGTTTGTGGGTGACTTCGAAGTGGCGGCGTACAGCGTTGATTGGTACCTCTGATGGCAGTTTCCTTAGATCGTGAGGACCAAATCTGCAGTTTCTCGGTGGCCATCCTTGGGTTCCAAGATCGTTTGGGCCTCTCAACGGCGTGGGCTTCTGGTTCGGTGTCTAGTGTTTGTGGTTCTGCGGTCCTAATGGATTTGCGGTGGGGTTTGGTTTTGGTTGGGGGTGGTGGCTTGCGGTGCCCTTTTTTTGGTCTGATTAGGGTTAGGGTTTGGTGTGGTTGTTGGGCTGGGCTGATTGGGTTTTTGGCTGGGTATGTTTGGGTTTTCTGGGCATGTTCTATATTGTCTATGGGCCTGCTTTTGGGTTTGAGTTTTCATTTTATTTCTGCGCATCTTACGCCTGTTGCTGTGTTTGAGCATTATTTGTTTTAATCTGTGCGTTTTGAGGCCCATAGAGTATTATTGGACTTTGCCCACAATTGTTTGGGCATTGGCCCATTATCCAATCTTTGATTGAATCCCCTTCCCCTCTTCCCCCACTTGATGTACTCGTATTATGTGCAGAGCACAAAAGAAATCTATCTGCACGTACGATTTAACATTAACAGTGTATATTAATTGAGTCAAAAGAGAAAGGCCGGCACTATATATATATGAGAACCAAACAAGTATACCGACTCAAAAAAATAAAGAGAGAGAGAGAGAGAGAGAGAGAGAGAGAGAGAGAGAGGGAGAGAGAGAGTATACGTACCGTCTATTTTGTTTCACAACTCCTTCAATCATCAGCTTTTCTACGTCTCGATCATTAATTGGGTCAAAATCTTGTGCGTACGTGCTTATAGTTGCAGGCTGTAGGGCTCGACTTTGTCTTGATCATTAGGTTAAAAAACAAGCTAGCGTGTACTCTAGCTAATCTTATATAATTAAGCAATCGTAATAATAATAAAAATAGCAATAAAGGAGGATTTGGGAAAGCTTGAGAGGTGGTCGAGGCAAGCGAAATCGCACACTCCTTAGGAATATATAATACACCCTCTTTACATGGTGTTCTTTCTGCAAGCTAGATACAATGATCTTGTCATGACCAAATTCAAATGATACCTCTACGGATCCACCAAACTACCATATGTGGAGAAATTCGAACTCCTGATAATCTTCTTATAAGATGTAAGAATTCTGGCCAACTGAGTTAGCCCCGGTTAGTTTTCAAATCTTCTCTTGCTAATGATACTATGTGAGATCAATTTACTCTCTCGCCTTTACCATGTGCCGGTGAGATTAAGGAAATCATTACAAGCAACAAAATTATCTCAACAACTCATTAATGGTCATGAGGAGATTTGCTTATAGGGTTGCTTTAATTTCATTGCCAATATTATTCAAGAGGAGAATGAAACAGATATAACTTAAATGGATTGGACGAATTGTGTGATCTATGAGAAGAAAGAAACCTTTTCTTCTTGTCCCTATTCTTTAGTGGTCATGAGAACTGGAAGAATTAAGAATGGAAACTTTCTTTTAATGTTTTTGGATCATCGAAGAAGACGAAGACTTGTTTATGGCCTTTGGGTGAAGTTAATTTCCAAAGGAAGAGGAACCAGAGGAACCTAAAAAATCAGGAAAGCAATGAACAGTATACATACCACTGCTCTTTATTATATGTACTGATTATTGTATTATTGTCATAAAAGCTTGTTTGGTATCTTTTAATCTATGCAACACAAAACTCCATGTGATCTAATCTGTCTTATATAATATTGTAGGTTCCTCGTCAAAAATTGTATTATTTTCCGGCAGGATCGAATAATAAAGGATTTTTGTTCCTTTTTTGTTTTGAATTTCTTTTTTACCAATTTAAAGAACTAATATCGAGATCTTTAAATTGGTGCAATAAAAAAAAAAATCATGGATTAGGTACGAGAGTACTTCATGATCTTATTTGAAGAATGACACAATTTTCAGAAAATGAACAAGTTATCAAAAGTAGTAGAACAGAAGGAAGCACTATTTAGTGGTTTTACCGGACGAATAACTATTTAGCGGTTTTGAGGCATTTGTCACGTGCACGTAGTCTCCATCACAACACATATATGTGCGATTTTGAGTTGCATATTAAATCCCCTTGAACTATCACTCGGTGGCACTTTGCCCCCCTTAACTTTAAATTTCAATTAACCTCCTTGAACTATTTTTTGACTTCGATCTAAGACCTTCCATTTGCCATTCATTAAGGTTTGGGATGGAAAATTTAAACTTGACTTCAAATTTGAGACCAAAGTTCTATATTGCCCTCCTACTAATGAAACATCAACACGCTCAAATTCCTCTCTCTTACTCGTCTCAATTTCAATTCTCTTTCTTAATTATTTTCTCCGATGAACTCTGCAATACAAATGCCACTACTGGTGCCACTAAAGTGGCGTCATCTACCTCTGTTCTCTATCACTAGTTGTCCACTTAGATTCATCCAGTAGCATCATCAAACCCAAAAACACTCACCTTGAAATCAAGCTCTTCCCGATCCTCCTGGCAGGGGGATTAGCTGCTACTCCTCCCTCGTCAAATTCATCGCAACTCCTTCAATACTCATTCAAATGGGCTCAACTCCCTTTCCAGCGCAAATACTCATTCAAATCACACACCGCCACCAGCCCATTCGCCTCGCTCGACACCACGCTGATCAAGTAGGCCCCTTTAGCCCTGGCGCACAGCACCAGCCTCAACAACTCCTCGCTATTGAGTCACTTGCTGTTCATAATGAGGATATCGACACCAGCCCATTCATACCAGTTGTTTGTGGGTTGGGGAGATGGAAGGCTTAGCCAGAACCCTGCATCTATAACCCCTATCACAAAATTCGACTCTATAACCCCTATCACAAAATTCGACTCCTCCTACAACCCGGCATTGTTAGTGGTTTTTAATCCTAGAAACTCATGCGATCTCAATTCTCGTGGTGTGAAGCTTTCTAATTTGCTCCGGTATAACAACGACTACACCAAAGAGGCTTGGCGTGGTGATGGAGGGGGTCGAGGGGGGAGAGGAAGGTGGAGCAAATGCCGAGGGAGACAAGGGTCTGGGTGTAACGCTTCGAATTTTGGATACGTTAAAAGACATTTTATTGATAAAATCAAATGGAGTTTGGCTCTTTATTACATCATAATTCTCATAAGAGTACTTTAAAACAAACAAGGAGGGAATTAAGGTTCCTAACTACTGTTCCGCTTCCTCCTCCATCCGGGCTAGCTCTTCGGCTCCAAAGGCCTCCAAGGTGTAAAGTTCATCATGTTCATTTACAAGGTCTGACACATTATACCGGCGTCGTCACCAATATAATATGTCAAGGTCACCAAAAGGGAACACCGTGAGCTACAAAAGCTCATTAGAACAAACTCATACCCTCTAACCCATAACTTGTAAACAACAAGTTATAATAAAATATCGATTTCCACATGATACGTGTATACACAGCTTACAAAAGACAATATCAATAACACATCCGCAATCGCTATATAACTATCGTTGGTGTCCAAGATTCTCCGAGTTTCTCCTATGCGACTCATCGTAGACCGTGTCAACATTTTCACATATCGTTCAACATTTCCCAAAATCATTTGTTTAACACACCCAACATCGGTTCCGCCGTTCTGGGTTCCCGAGTATCCTCACAATGGTTCCGCCGCACCGGGTTCCCATTGGCACACAAAACTTGCATTGGCTCCTCTCCGCGGATAACCAAGCCACATTACCAATGAGGCTACCACGTCCGGCCGCATTGGCAATCTTCACAATGGGCTACCAAGTCCGGCCACATTGTGATTTTCACAATCCACGCAATGGGCTACCAAGTCCAGTTACATTACGAGTTTTCATACACACAATGGGCTACCAAGTCCGGCCACGTTGCGGTTTTCACAATCCACACGATGGGCTACCACGTCCGGCCTCATCGCGGGTTTCCATACACACAATGGGCTACCAAATCCGATCACATTGCGGTTTCAAAACGCATCTCATCATTATTCACATCCTAGGTGCCATGTTTCTACTTCCTTGATTTTTGTGTCTCGTTCTCATGCATAGACTCCGCGATAGGACATTCACATATGTACTCACAAATCATTCATTGAAATCTTGAAACTAAACTAGCGAGATCATCCAACTCAATACCACTTATAGCATAACGCCACATGTACGGACGCCCTTGGAGTAAAATCACTTATGCTTAATCGAAGCACAACGCCACATGTACGGACGCCCTTGGAGTGAAATCACTTATGCTTTATCACACCACAAGTAATACAAGCAACTCATATATGCATACTCATAACCATCTTTAAAGATCAAAATACAAATACTTCTAAACAAACGATAAGTCTATCTTTCGAAATCCGTTAAGGATAATCTACTTTCTAACATACAGTTCTATACGTAGAGTTAGGGGGCAAGGGGTTCTACCTTACTTCTTGGCCGTAGTGGCGACTACGTAAAGGCAAGTCGGCTATCGGACGGAGTAATTTCCTACGGTATGCCTTCGGGAGCTTCGAAAGAGAAAGGTTTCTCTCGAAACTTGACTATGACTATTACTACTACTACTTTTGGATCGAGAGGGTAGTCGAGTGGCGGTTTAGTGGCGGCCTAGGATGAGTTTCTTGAAGAACACAAGAACAACTCAAGAACATGAAAAACAAAGAAAGAACAAAGGAATTCTAGAGAGAGAAGTTAAAGATTGGAAAGGTGTGAGTTGAATGGCATGAGAATGGCTCTATTTATAGGCAAAATCTTAGCTCTCTCTCCACTCTTCAAGGCCCCCCCCCCCCCCCCCCCCTCCCCTCTCCATAGCTCATAATTTGACACTTGTCATGAAATCTTTGAAAGATCAAAGCCTAACCCTAGGCTTGCATGGTTAAGATTTGTACCAATGATTTGATTATGGAAGATTTGTTGGAAGGAAAGGAGACAATGGTACAAGATTTGGGTATTAAACAATCCTAGAAGTACAATGGGAGATAGATTTAGGCTAGGAAGAATATATCACTAAGGATTTGAAAAGATGAAGAAAGATCATGGAATGTACAACCAATCTTCCTCTCTCTTTCCTCCTTCCTCACACTCTCTCTCCCTCTCGGCTCACACTCTCTCTCTCCTCTCGGCATCTCTCTTTCTCTCTCTCTCTCTCTCTCTCAAGTACACTTATATATATATATATATACATACATATATAATATAAAGGTACAAAGTACTAGATTAAAGAAATCCCATTTACGCACATGTTTCTAATAAACAATTAGATGTTGTACTAACAAATCTAGGATTTTGATACATATGTACATATACCCAATATTCAAATATATAAGTGGTACAAAGTACCCAATTAAATAATAGGCTAGGATTTTTTCATTAAAATAACAATAAAGTACTAGTACTATTTTATTTAATAAAGTATTTTAGAAATTTAGGGTTTAGATATACCCTAATATTTTAATGCATAAAAGTACATGGGAATCCAAATCTTGATTATTTAAATAAAACTTTGTACCTTGTTGGAAGATTTGAGCTATTATCCAATGGGTAATAAATTTCCTAGCGGTTAATAACCAAAAGATAATAGAGGTGCAAGTACTTTTTATCTTTAAAATAAGATTTTGAAAAGACTACATGTACTTTTAGTCAAATATTATAATGAAAAGCTTATTGTCCAATGGACAAAAATTACCCTAACAATATGGACCAATGGGTAAAGGCAAAAGGTTCAAAAGGTTCATTTAGTAACTAGGTGAGTTGGTTGCTCGGTTCTTCCAACTAGTTGGTTAGAAACTAACTAAATTGGTCAATTAGGGTTTCTAGTCGAGAGTTTAACCAATGACCAAAATCTAATTACGACGAAAAATAACAAGAAATCATATAGTCACTCAAAAGAAAATAAATAATTCAATTAAAATTTAAATATTTAACGAAATTTTTACTGACCAAATTTCAGGGGTGTTACACTGGGAGATCTTGTGGGCGATGAAGCCAGACTTGCCGATGCCGGAGAATAAGAAGGTTTTGGGGAGGGAGAGGTCTGGAGGGAGGGAGAGACCCAATTGTTGTGAATTGATTGATTGGGGCCGGAGGAGGAGTTGGAAAAGGTGGAGGAGTTCCAAGATCTGGTTAGGGGGGGATCTGGGAAAGGTGATGTCATTACTAGGCTCATCACTTAGCCCCCGGTCCGCAATCCGCCCGAAGCACGCTTGGCCCGCAATCGGCCCGAAGCACGCTTGGCCCGTCGAGCTATTGCCTGGCCCAAACCTGTTCAACGGACGGATTAACCCAGCCTGAATTGTTCGTGGGCTGGGCTTGGGCCTAGGAATTTTTTCTTGTCCCGCTCGCAAGCCCAACCGTGAGAACCCTGCAAGACCCATCGGATAGCCCGAAAATCACCCAGGGGTATTTTTTCTCCCGAACTCACTAATTTCTAAGCTAGAAAAAGGTTTCCTATTTCTTGTGCATGCAATGAAAGACCGAATTGTACCTTTATTATGACTGAATGTTCTCATGCTATATATGTACATGCTCCAAGAGAGCATGATTTCATGCGTCCCATTTGCATTGAAATCACTTGATTATTAAGGTAATAATATTTCAACATGCAAGCACGTGAGATATACTAATGCCTGACTATAATAATAGGGTGCAACTTTAATTTGATTGAGACCATGTACCAATTATGCAGCCCATAACCCAACTGATTTGAACAAAAGGTCAAAACATATCAGAAAGATTCCGAAATAAAACTAGCTTAGTCTAGAGAATGCAAAATGAAGTAATTCGGTCTCATTTTTTGTGGGCCGAATGTTGGCCCGCTTGCCAATTGGGCTAGCACGTGGGTTGGGCCTAGACTTTAACTTAAGATACATAAAACGGCCCGCAAAAAGAAAAAAGCCCGCTCAGCCCAACCCAAGGGTTGGCTTGGGTAGTGACTTAACAGCCCGGCCCAGCCCAGCCCGATGATGACCTTTGGCCGGTATATGAATTGGTGGGGGATTTGGTAAGTGTAATTATGTAACTTCATTAGAGTTAAGGGGATTTCTTTTATGAATAGTTCAAGGAGGTTAAATGTTAAAGTTTAAAGTTAATGGGGGCAAATTGCCACAGGGTGATAGTTTAGGGGGGTTTAATATAATTTCCCCAACAAAAAATAGAAAAACAGACAACGAAAAGATGGCACGTGCACACTCAGATAGTCAGTTATATAGTATGGAGATAGTCTGGACTATACTCAGCTACACGACTTTTGCAATCGAGAATATTCCACAGATTCTGGAACATTGAATTCCCTAACAAAAGCTTTTGAGGAATATTTTTCACAATACAAGTTAGAAAATTTATTCTGGTACTTCACTTTATGTCTTGATCATTGCAATTACAAAATCACATCCCTGCATGTTATTAATTTTCACTCTCATTTTTATAACATTTTTTTTTAATTTTATTAATTGTGGGTGAAGTTACAGTATATATTATCCTTCCAATAAAACATTGGAAGAAGAAAGAAAGCCAAAAAAAAAAAAAACAGCCAATACACGAGGCCCAAGAACGGATCACATAGGCCAATCTCATACAACACCATGATGTTGATAACTTATTTTCTCATACAACACCATTTGTGTATTATTGAAGTTTGGCCTCAACCTCCTTGGCCCAATTGTAAAGTTCTCTCATCTCGGGATATTTTGGATGGTCAGTTTCCATCATATGTCTCCACTTTTCCTGCACCAACCAAATAGTCAACTCAAATGAGGCGGAGCTAGAAATTTGATTAGAAGGGGAACTGATTTAATAGACATATTGGTGTGACACTAAGTTCATCATTTCGAAAAGTGGAGACATATGTTAACATATCTTTTATTTAAAATTAAATATCTTTTCATATAAAACACTACAGATAGATTTATTTATTTTTATCAGCTACACATAGATACTGTTGAACAATCATTTTGTTTTATATTTATATATATGTATGTAATGTACATGCATATTATGTTAGAAGAAAAAAAAGAAGCAGCATGGTTTAAGATTTATTGACGATGGGGTTCCCTTAGATCATAATAATAAGAATAAATGTGGAGTAGTAGATAGTTGGCACAGTTCGACTCCCCGCCCTCCCCAATCCCCGTCATTAACTAACTATTGGAGTAATACGCTAATTAATCCAATTCCAAGATGAAAAAATAAAGAGGTGATGCAATATATATGCACATATCAAAGCTAGAGGTTAATTAATTAAGAAAGCCGATCCTCACCATTAAGTGTTCTTTCTTTCGACCTTTATCCTTGAAATTCGGTAACTGAACTATCTTTCCCCAACTGCAGAATTTATGATAGCAATGAAAAATTCACCCAGGCAATAAATTAAAATGGAGAGAGAGATCATTCATCTAACACTATATACTATATAATTAACCATATGCATTCAAGCAGTCAATTAAGGTCACGCGCAAGATAATATATGCATGTATCTTAAACTCATCTATTCACATGCAGGGACGGGAAGAGATTGAGTCAAATTTAGAAATTAATTGTCCTTTGAGGTGGCCAAAAATATTACAACAAAACAAAAAAAGGGAAAGTTGTTTCCTTATAACCAGTTTTTTAACGGTTTGACTCTTCCTCGCACCAATTAGAGAAGAAGATCATATCTTAAAAGCAACAAACAATATGGAACGGAAGAGAACCATAAACAATGTACGTACAGTCCTCTTGTAGCTTTCTCCTTTTTGATATGTTTAAGGAATAAAGGAATTTTTACTGTACGTAGTAAGCTGATTATAATTAGAAAAGTTGATCCAACATGCAACAAAAATAATGAAACATTACCGTTTCACTTTCACGCCATGTTCGTGAACTGCTCTAATCAATTGAGTCACATCTTCAATGCTCCAAGGCACATAGGGCCTACGGGAAGAATTGCTTCCCGTTTCGGGCCGTGTCTGTCTCGATGAAGAAGTTGTTGCACCCTGGACTATCTCCATCAATGGGCTGTTGGTGTCGGACATTGGTATGACAACGAATTAATCATTTCGAATGATGATACTAGCTCAATCCCAAGAGAATTATCCGACAAGTAAATAAAACGTTAAAGATGATGACATTTCTGCTCAAAAAAATTAAAACTTCTTTCATGATTTAATAGTAATTGTCAATGAATTATTTTATTTTATGGAAAATAATTAATTTTTCTGAAACAAAAAGTTGCGTTTGGCCTGTCTTAAGTAATACTACTGTTTTTCAGTTGACATGGTGAATTTTACTTATGCTTTAGATTTTGGTCAAAAACTTCAATTTTGTAATTCAACTCTCTGACTTATTTTTAAATAATTAAAAAATAAGCCAGTTGAGTTTTTGACTTATTTTTATTCTTTTTGATTTTTGTAAACCTTTTACTCCTATAATTTTTCATTTTCAGTTGCTCTCGAATGATGAAAGTACAAGAAAACTTACCAAATGGTGTTGGTTTTTCCTCTGGCTATCCTTAATGGTTGTTGTTGTTAGAAGGCGGCTTTTGGTCATCTCTTTTCAACACCTAATAGTAGCAAGGAGGGCTAAGAGATCGAATTGGGGATGTTCTCTCATGATTATTTTGGAACTGAATGTTCTCATAATGTTACACTTAGTTTGTTTCTACTGGATTGATATTATAGGCCGATGTAACATTGGGCTCATTCAATCTTTCTTGAATATAATCTTTTTCTCTTTTTTCTTTTTTGTAGACCTCTTTCGGTTCCTCTTTTTTTGTTGTCCATTTGGGGTCTTGCCTCGATATGATGTACCTTTTGTCGAGTTTCAATAAAAATTTTGCCTATCAAAAAAAAAAAAAACTTACCTAAAAATAATAAAAGCTCAAAAAAGACAACCAAAAAATCTAAAATAAATAATTCAGGCCAAATGAAACATTATACAACTTAAAAGGAAGCCTAAATTAGGGTGTCTGCACATAACGTTAATGTGTCTAACAAATGTAAAAATGCGTGAAAATAATAAAAATAGAAGACAATGATGATCATTCTATTCTTATTTGGTTATTGAAGGAAAAAATATGATGAAAAACAAGTGAAGAATTTTAAAAACCAACTTTCCATAGTAATAAGTCCGTTGATTTTTCTTTCTTCAATTCCCTTCAGTTTTTCCCAATTAAAACCAAACAAAGAAAAGTAGTTTGATTATTTTACTCTTCTTTTAGTTTCTATTTTATTTTTTTGTATGTTGAATTACGCTTGCCTTGAGAAAGGCTGAGATGTGTATCCACAGTGCCCGAAATTATAGCCCTCATTATGCAGCATGCCTTGGGAGGATTCTGTAAAGCATAGTAATTCAAAATCAAAGGTGGCATATACACACACACACACAATATTTATATATAGACACATATTCTATAAGCACTGTTTTTGCATATTCTCTTATCCTATACGTTCTTTCATTTTTTCGTATGCAGATCGACTAGATGAAATTGCTGTGCAAAAGCAGAAACATTGTTTTAGTTACTAAGAAATACTAGTACTTTAAATTCAGCTTGAAATTGTTGAATTATTTTTGAATGTGAACTTCAAAAATTATTTTGCTTTGGCTAACATTTTGTCGTTCTGATTGTTGGAACTTCCTTTTCTCTAATATTTTGTTGGGATGGATGGTGAAACCTTGAAATAACATGGTAAAAGCTGTATTATATTTTTATGCTGGATATATATGCATCGTGTAATTTGCGGCTCGGAATTCATGAAAAGGTTCTCCATCACCACCGCCTCCATATGTCTACATATCTCCAGCTCCACCATCTCCTTCACCTCCACCACCATATGTCTACAAATCTCCACCGCCACCTTCTCCACCGCCACCTCCTCCATATGTCTACAAATCTCCACCACCACCGTCTTCTTCACCTCCACCACCTTACGTCTACAAATCTCCACCTCCGCCTTTTCCATCGCCACCACGTCCTTATGTTTACAAATCTCCACCACCACCCTCTCCATCACCTCCTCCACCATATTTTTACAAGTCACCACCCCCACCATCTCCATCACCCCCACCGCCATATGTTTATAAATCCCCACCACCACCTTCTCCATCACCACCTCCTCCTTATGTTTACAAGTCTCCACCTCCTCCATCTCCATCACCACCACCTCCTCCATATGTACACAAGTCGCCTCCGCCACCATTGCCTTCACCTCCACCACCTTATGTCTATAAATCTCCGTCACCACCATCTTTATCTCCACCACCTCCTTATGTGTACAAATCGCCACCTCCTCCGCCATATGTATACAAGTCACCGCCACCGCCACCCCCCTCACCCTCGCCACCATATGTGTACAAGTCTCCACCACTGCCTTCTCGCTCACCCCCACCTCCTTATGTGTACAAGTCTCCACCACTACCTTCTCCATCACCCCGTGTGTTAGAAATGCCTTGTATTCTTTAGTCCCACATTGGTTAATTATGTTGTTCCCGTTTTTTATAGCCTATTATAAATAGGGCTTTTGGGGGACTTCTAGGAATTATCTTTTGGACTTTCATATTGTGGCCTTTCTAGAGTTACGGATTATAGCCGGCTCTTTGTATCTCTTCTTCATGTTGGTTAGTGAATCCTCTCTCTCCTCGCCCGTGGACGTACCCAACTTGGGGAACCACGTATATCTTGTGTCTTTATGATTTCTTGTTTAGTTTTCAATTTCTCGTTCTTAACTTGCATTCATAGCGTTCGTTACAACAAACTGGTATCAGAGCCTTAGGTTGCAAAAACTAGGGTTTTGTTTCCGATTGTGGCTATGGCGGCTAAATTCGAGATTGCGAAGTTTGATGGGCAGAGCAGCAGTTTCAGTCTTTGGAGAGTAAAGATGAAGGCGTTGTTAACCCAACAAGGATTGCACAAGGCTTTGTCAGGCAAGACTAGTTCTAGAATTAAAGAGGAAGATTGGGATGATACGGATGCCAAAACTCTAAGTTCTATTCAGTTGAGTCTGGCAGATGACGTTCTTCACGAGGTGGAAGAAGAAACTTCAGCAGCAGGAATTTGGCTGAAGTTGAAAGGCATATATATGACGAAGTCGCTCACCAACAGGTTATATCTCAAACAACGTCTTTATAAGTTTCGTATGCGAGAAGGTATACCTGTTAAAGATCATTTAGACGAGTTCAACCGTATTATTATGGATCTGAAAAATATTGATAGTAAAATTGAGGATGAGGACCAAGCCCTAATTTTGCTATGTTCTTTACCACTTTCGTATGAGCACTTTGTTACAACCCTATTGTATGGCAAAGACACGATATCCATGGAGGATGTTATGGCTAGCCTATATTCGAAAGAATTGAGAAAAAAAGTGTCAGGTGAGGGTAATGCACATGCAGAGGGTTTGTTTGTTAGGGGAAGAACAACAGAAAGGGTGGAGTCGAGTAATAGGGGAAGATCTAGGTCATCAGGTAAGAAGAAGGGAAAGTGCAATTATTGTAAGAAACCTGGCACTGAAAAAGTGACTGTTTAAAACTCAAGGAGAAGGAAAAAGAAGACTAGAAATGGGGTAAAGTAATTGCTGAAATTACTGAAAGTTCAGATGAGTCAGATAATGTGTTATCAGTTACAGAGGGCGATTCTCGCTCTAATACCGAGTGGGTTCTAGATTCTGGATGTTCATACCACATGTGTCCGCATAGAGAGTGGTTTTCTACTTATGAGGCGGTCAATGGTGGTACAGTTTTGATGGGCAACAACATGGCCTATAAGACTGTTGGTTCTGGAACGATTCAGCTTAGGATGTATGACGGTATTGTTAGGACTTTATCTGAGGTTCGACATGCTCTGGATTTGAAGAAAAATTTTATATCCCTGGGTGCTCTTGATTCTCATGGTTGCAAATTCCTCGGTGAAGGTGGAGTTTTGAAAGTCTCAAGGGGTGCATTAGTACTGATGAAGGGTCAAAAGCATGGTAATCTCTATACACTCCAGGGCAGTACAGTTTTAGGTGCTGCAGCAACGGTTGCTTCATCCAAGGTTTCAGATTCAGACTTGACTCATTTGTGGCATATGCGCCTTGGACATATGAGCGAGAGGGGGATGACAGTTTTGAGCAAACAGTTTTGAGCAAACAGGGTTTGCTATGTGGCCAGAAAATTGAGAAGCGGGATTTCTGTGAGCATTGTGTCTACGGCAAGCAGTGCAGGGTAAAATTCAGTATAGCTGTTCATCGCACCAAAGGCACGGTGGATTATTTTCACTCGGATCTTTGGGGTCCCACAGAGGTAACTTTTAAAGGTGGTTTTCGATATTTTATGAGTATTATTGATGATTTCTCTCTTAAAGTTTGGGTGTATATGTTGAAATATAAGAGTGACGCCTTTAATATGTTCAAACAGTTTAAAATTTTGATTGAGAATCAGATTGGTAAGAAAATAAAACGTTTGAGAACTGATAATGGTATGGAGTTTTGTCTTGGCGAGTTTGATAAGTTCTGCAGTGATGAGGGCATTATGAGGCATCACACAGTGAGAAAAACCCCTCAGCAAAATGGTGTGGCTGAACGAATAAACAGGACTCTTTTGGAGAAGGCACGTTGTATGTTGTCCAATTCCGGATTGGGTAAAGAATTTTGGGCTGAAGTCGTTTCCACAACATGCTATTTGGTGAACAGGTCTCCGTCGATTGCTATTGAGTGTAAGACTCCGTTTGAGGTACGGTCAGGTCATCCAGCTGATTATTCTGTGTTGCGTGTTTTTGGGTGTCCAGCTTATGCTCATGTGAATGAGGGTAAATTAGAGTCACGGGCCAAGAAGTGTATTTTTCTTGGGTTATGCAGCAGGTGTCAAAGGGTACAGGTTATGGTGCTCTGATGATTTGAAGTTTTTGATCAGTAAGGATGTAACTTTTGATGAAAATTATCTGATTAAGGGATTTAAGCAGGTTGATGATACAGTTCAAGAACAGAGTGTTCGAAAGCAGGTGGAGTTTTTGAGTGACTCTTTCGACTCTGGGAAGAAGCATATTGAACAGCCAATTGAAGAGGAGTTCAAGAGTTCAGACACAGAGGTTGATGCGTTAGTTGAGCAACCACGCACTATTGCTAAAGATAGGCCAAGGAGGGAGATTCGGCCTCCTGAAAGGTATTCGGCTTATTCTGAGATGGTGGCCTATACTTTATCAGTTGCTAAAATAGTTGAGTATGAGGAGCCTTCAAGCTATACGGAAGCTGTTTTGAGCGCTGAGTCTGCACAGTGGTTTGTTGCTATGAATGAGGAGATTGAATCTCTTCAGAAGAATCAGACATGGGAGTTAGTAGAACCGCTGAAAGAGAAGAGGATTATTGGATGCAAGTGGGTCTTCAAGCGCAAACCAGGTATTCCAGAGGTAGAAGATGCTCGGTTCAAAGCTCGGTTAGTGGCGAAAGGATACAGCCAGAAGGAGGGTGTTGACTACAATGAGGTATTTTCACCGGTTGTAAAACATAGTTCCATTCGCACTTTACTTGCTATTGTTGCATGTTATGATCTTAAGTTAGAGCAACTTGATGTCAAAACTGCGTTTTTGCATGGCGAGCTTGAAGAACAGATTTATATGCATCAGCCTGAGGGATTTGTTGTTTCTGGTAAGGTGGATCACGTTTGTTTACTTCGTAAGTCTTTGTATGGCCTCAAACAATCCCCTAGGCAGTGGTATAAGCGGTTTGATACTTTTATAATAAGCCAGTCATATTCTAGGAGTGAGTATGACAGTTGTGTGTATTTTCAAAAACTTCCAGATGGTTCATTTGTTTATTTACTATTGTATGTTGATGATATGCTTATTGCTGCCAAGAGTGTATTAGAAATCAACAGGTTGAAACAACAATTAGGTGGTGAATTTGAGATGAAAGATTTCGGTGCGGCAAAATGTATTTTGGGTATAGAGATTTGCAGAGATCGAGTAGCTGGCAAACTATTTTTGAATCAGAAGTCTTATGTTCTTAAAGTGCTTGAGCACTTTGCCATGCAGAACTCGAAGCCAGTCAGTACCCCTTTGGCAGCACACTTTCGACTTTCAGCTGAGTTGTCACCACAGTCGGAGGATGAGAAGAAGTATATGTCTCAGGTTCCATATTCGTGCGCAGTTGGGAGCCTTATGTACGCCATGGTATGTACTCATCCTGATATTTCACATGCAGTTAGTGTCGTTAGTCGTTATATGGGGCGTCCAGAAAAGGCACATTGGGAGGCTGTGAAATGGATACTACGGTATTTGTGCGGAACTGCAGGTGTTGGTCTATTGTTTGGGGTTGCCAATTCTGGTGATCATGCTGATGGTTATATTGATTCAGATTTTGCCGGTGACCATGATAAGAGGAGGTCTCTAACAGGTTATGTCTTTACTCTGTTCGGAAGTGCCATTAGTTGGAAAGCTACTTTACAGGCTACAGTTGCGCTGTCTACAACAGAAGCGGAGTATATGGCCATTGCTAAAGCTGTGAAGGAGGCATTGTGGATGAGAGGTTTGCTTTGTGAGCTTGGTCTTGCACAGGGAGTGAGTTCAGTATTTTGTGATTTGCAGACTGCTATACATTTGACTAAAAATCTGATGTATCATAAGAGGACCAAGCATATCGATGTCAGGTATCACTTCATTCGGGATATCATCTCACAGAAGCAAGTAGAGGTGAAGAAAGTGGGTACGACAGATAACTCAGCAGATATGTTGACTAAACCGGTTCCGGTTGCCAAGTTCAAGTATTGCTTGGGCTTGCTTGGTATTTGCAGTTGATCGCCCCTCGGGGGCATTTGGCGAGTGAGAGGTTAGAAGGGATAGCTATATTTGGTGATTTAGTTCAGTGGAATTCAAGTTAAGGTGGAGAATTGTTGGGAATGCCTTGTATTCTTTAGTCTCACATTGGTTAATTATGTTGTTTCCGTTTTTTGTAGCCTATTATAAATAGGGCTTTTGGGAGACTTCTAGGAATTATCTTTTGGGCTTTCATATTGTGGTCTTTCTAGAGTTACGGATTATAGCCGGTTCTTTGTATCTCTTCTTCACGTTGGTTAGTGAATCCTCTCTTTTCTCGCCCGTGGATGTATCCAACTTGGGGAACCACGTATATCTTGTGTCTTTGTGATTTCTTATTTAGTTTTCAATTTCTCGTTCTTAACTTGCATTCATAACGTTCGTTACAACACCGTGCCTCATGGCCCATGTCCGAGAGCAAATATTAGTACAGTATTAAAAAAATAAAACAACTGACAAAGTAGTCGGTCCACCAACACTCTTTCCCGCAGATCAAAAACGAAAATTGTGCAATTTGTAGTTTTTTCGGGCTGATATCATAACTTCGTATGATATGATATGTAGAAGCAAGCTAGCTATTGAAATACACAGGACATTCACTGTTTGTCAATTTCTAGATTTGAGTGTCGGATTGAGTTAATGACATTCAAAGCATCGTGATCTCAAGGTTTTTCAAACTAAAAAAACAATCCTGGCAGAGAAGTACTCCTCTAGGATTACTATGTACAGTATTTAAGAATCAACGAGAGTTAGGCCACGTTCCGGAAATCTTTTTAAAAAATAAGTACTTATTTTATCACTTCTCATTAAAAAATAAGAAGGGTCATTTCACAAAACTCAAATAAAAAGTTCCTTTCACATTTTCAAACTCAAAAATAATGTAAATGAAATTTTTTTTTTGCACCATATTAAAGATCTCAATGAGATCTATCAAACAAGATCCATAGTGGTAGGAAAATTATTTGCGTAAACACATGATTTTTGAGTTTGAAGTTGCCTTATACAAAAAATAAGACTGTTGCAGTGATAATGGGCGCCAGCAGAGGGAAATTGTACCCGCGTTCGCGCCGGGCCGTCTCCGGCCACCGGACGGCCGATCCGAGCCGTCCAAAAATTTAAAAAAAAAAAACCGAGCGGGTTTAGCGTGGGAATCAATGGCATCTGAGGTGTGTAGGGTGCTTGATCCGAGCACCCCTTTTCCGTGTAGGGTGCTTGATCATATATACATGGAAAAAGGGTGCTCGGATCAAGCACCCTACACATCTCGGATGCCGTTGATTCCCGTGCTAGCCCCCTCAGTTTTTTTTTTTAGAATTTTTGGACGGCTCGGATCGGCTGTCCGGTAGCCGGAGACGGCCCGGCGTGACTGCCGGTACGATTTCCCTCTCCGGCGGCCATTGGTACCTATATAAATTCTGAAAAATAAGCACCTCCTTCTTATTTTTTGAGGAACAAGTCTTTTTATTCAACAAAAAAAAGTTCTTATTTGGGTTGTGGAACACAGCCTTAATCAATTATTCAATTCTCACCACCAACTGGTAGCTCTGACGCTGTGGAAGGAAAAGCGGGTAGGGTATTGATTTGTTGATCCGGCAGCTGTGAGAGCTCGTGAGTTGAGAAATCAGCCTGGTTATAAACGGAATAAACACCATAGTCCATTGGGTCGGGGTGAGACCATACCGGGAGATCCTGTGCCCACATGTTTTGATCCATCACTGCCAGTTGAAAAGTAAGTACCTGTTGATCAAGAGAGAGAGAGAGAGAGAGAGAGAGAGAACAGATTTCATGGATCACACAAAAGACTTGACACATGAAGCGTATTGAATATAGGGAAATACAACGTACTCACAAGTACGAGTCTCAAGAGGATGCGAACTCTGAATAAGATCGAAGAAGAAGGTGGCAACGTTCTCTTGCACACTATCTCGTCGAATATAGTAGGACTATAACCACCTGTTAATTTATATATAGACTTTGCTCTTAATGACCACGTGTTAATTTATATATAGACTTTGCTCTTAATTTCTGGGGGGGGGGGGCTGAATAAGATCGAAGAAGAAGGTGGCAACGTCTCTTGCACACTGTCTCGTTGAATATGGTAGGACTATAACCACCTGTTAATTATATATAGGCTTTGCTCTTAATGACACGTGTTAATTTATATATAGACTTTGCTCTTAATTTGTGGGGGGGGGGGGGGTGGGGGGGG